>OZ032128.1:3515239-3757739 GCA_964026355.1 Pseudorhiza aurosa | reverse complement strand
AATTAGATGTCTAAGGCAAATGTGAATTATCAAAGTGCAAATGAGCTCAAATCTCTGTACGGGTGCAGCATATCACGAGTGAATAAGATTATCTTCTTGAATTGATTTGATTTGATTTTGAATTCTTTAGGCACGTTGGTCACACCAATCTAAGGACTGATTTACAGTGGGTCGTGCTAGAATATAACGATAGTCAATGATTAGGTATCACTCCTGTCACCAGCCACGTTTAAGCGCCTTTATGAAACGCAAAGCATATGCACGTCCTATTCTACCGCGGGAGCCATACGAATGTTAGAAATGACAAGATGGTTCCATAATTATATCAAGCGGATCAAAACATCGACAGCGCCTTACAAAGCTTCTACGAAACGATGCAGTTTGCAACTGCGTAGCTACGAGTAACTCATACCTGCAGCGTGTCTCCAACATTTGTGCCAATAATTTGTCCCATCTGTGCCAAGACTGGCTGCAATTGGCTCTCCGAATGCCACAAAGCCCTTCTTCTTACTGTCACAAATGACGTCAGCGGCGGTTTTGCTCATCACGTGGACAATGTAAATTGGACAACTTGCCTTGAAGAAAGAAATAAGAGTCAGAATTTGACGCCAGATTTCGACAAAGATTATCGCACAACACTATGCAGCTGCAAAACGACCGAAATATAAGTTAGTTTTGCGGTTGATGATTGGTTAAATCTAAACAAAAACCTGGTCGGCAATCACGATAGCCCGATAAGTTGCCTCGCCTTCGACCTAGAAAGAGAAAAATTACATCAGAAAATAATACCGGTGGGAGTTGGCATGGTATGGTAATATAAGGTATAGAAGCATATGGTAAGGCATTTTTTTTAGTGAGTTGTGTTGAGGAAAGGCCATGGTCGCCTATACAAAGCCCCAATAATGGAAGAAAGAAAAAAGTGAAAGGCTAAGAGGAGAGGGAGTTAAGGCCAAGTTTATGGATCTTAGATTTGAAAGAAGGCACATTTCGGGATTCGCAAATGAAGACGATGGTATTGCATTATATTGTATTATTGGGTATAGTATAGTATAGTATAGTATAGTATAGTATAGTATAGTATAGTATAGTATAGTATAGAGTATAGCATATTAAAATATAGAATAGTTTAGTATAATATAGTAAAGTATAGTATAGTATAGTATAGTATAGTATAGTATAGCATTGTATAGTATGGTTACGTATATTGCTATATATTAGGAATTATACAATATGCTATGATATGATATGATGTCGTTTTGCATAGTCTGATATCATACAGTAAAGCGGCCTTGTGTTGGAGTAGAAGGATTCATCGACAAATTTGGATCGGCAGCATGAGATGATGGTAAAAATGCAGGGAAGCATACTGCCCTATCTGATACTTGTCTCTCATCAAAGAGCAATAACATTTAAACATGTAAAGAATGACAATCAGAATGAATGAAAAGATAAATCAATACTTGTTCTGGTCGGCACAATTCATGTCCCTCGGGTCCAGTTATTCCCAGTTCAATCATCTTCTTTGATCCCTGAGAATTCAAATAGAAAACCACTTAGCTGAATACATATAGTGTTAATAAATACATCGTATACACACATTAAATTGATGGTAAAATAGGGCGAAACAGAATCCAATAGCCCGCATCCTTCTACGACATCAGCAAACTCTTCTACTTCACCTCGATCTGCTGTTTCTGTACTGCATTTTATTCAATACGGGGAATTGCAGTGATAAACAAGAGGATGCTATCGCTGAATTGAGCGCGACATTGGTAATAAGAAGGACCAAAGACAGAAGGTTTACATATGGGTACAACAATAGTCTGGTTATGATGATGATGATTGTGATGATGGTGATTATGGTGATTATGGTGATGATGGTGATGATTATGACAAGGATGATGATGTTGATGATGTTGATGATGATAATTGGCATGCTGATGATGATGATTGGTATGATGATTATAGTGATTGATGATGATGATGGTTGCAATATTGATTATTATGATAATTGTGATGATGATAAGGATGATCTTAATGATGATCTTAATGATGATGATTGGCATGATGATTGTGGTGATTGATGATGATAGTGCTTGCAATAGTGATTATAATGACGATGATACCTCGTGAATAAGATCGCCATTTTCAGCATGCACTTGTGCCAATGCTCCGAATTCCCTGCAAGCTTTGAACGCATTAAACAGCTGTTGAGAAAAGTTGGAAACTAGTCAAGCCACGGAGGACAATAAACTGTCCGATTCGCCGCCAGCTTTGTGTCAAAATTCCACCTTATTTCAGAAAGAAAAGAACTGCTAAAATTCACCAAATACGTTTCTGCAAGACTGACACGTGAAAGAAATGCCACCAATGACGATCGCATTTTTAAATCTTCATTATGATAATGTAGAGCACATGTTGCTCAACGGAATGACAGACAAACAGTTTTTGCGCCAAACCCTTGAATTAGCTCAAGATCTAGCTCGTAATCACTTACTGAAAAAGAATGACTAAACGGCTGAATGATTCAAAAACAAAAGAATATGAATGCAAAGTATGGGATCGAAATGTTTTTTCCCACAAATGGAACCACTAGAGCTTGGTGAATGAAAAAAAAGAGGATAAGCCAAATCTTCTAGACTGCTTTTTGCAATCGAAAATTCTTGAACAAAGATGAACGGATGAACTCCACTTTGTCCGTGACAGAGGTGGATGAAAAGAAGCATAGGTAAGACAACCAATGACGCGCCAAAATACCGTAAAAGCGTATGAACAAAGGTTAATAACTGATATCAGAGAATTAAATCATAATCGCTTCAGTCAACCATGCTTGAATCACGACTGGGGTCGTTTACATTGTTAAGTCTTTGATGAAAAAGCTTTTAGCAATTTTGGTTCATGTAGATTTTCAAATGAGTGTTTTCAATTTTTACTAGTGAAGGAGGCGTGAAATCAAGCCACTATATAGCTAGGTGATTAACACTAGGACGACTCAAAAACATATTAGGTGAATTCTTCCACCAACGAACGATTGAATGAATGAATGAATGAATGAATGAATGAATGAATGAATAAATGCATGAATGTATGAATTAATACAAGAATAAATAGATAAATCAATTAAAGAATGAATTAATCAGTCGGCTTGCGATTCCGCAACAAACGACTAAATCACGAATGAAACAATGAACAAATAAATTTTTAAAGGAAAAGAATAAATCAATTAATGAATTTATCAACTGATTACGAGAGAAAATTACTTGATAATGCATACAAGAATGCATGCTAAGGGAATTAATTAATCAAATAATCAATTGATAGATTAATGTACAAGTGAATGCATAGATAAATCAATGAATGAATCAATGAATGAAAGAATTAATCAAATAATCATTTGATAAATTAATGTATAAGTGAATGCATAGACAAATGAATGAATGAATGAATTAATTAATTAATTAATCAATTAATTAATCAAATAATCAAATGAAAGATTAATCTATAAGTGAATGCAAAGACAAATGAATGAATGAATGAGCAAATGAATGAATGGTTTTGGGATTCGTTTCGGGAGCATCTCACCTCTGCATCATTCAATTGGAACACTCCTTTGTATGCCATGAAGGCCTTGAATGAGTTAACTCCCTTCTCACTTGTAAGAATTCTCATCTCGTTCCTGACCTTCTCGCTCCACCACGTGACGGCAACATGAAAACTATAATCGCAGCAAACTATGGAATAAAAAGTTGCATTTTATCGTATTGATATCAGTGTGGAATCCTTTCTTCATCTACACTTATCTTACGTTCTGCTGCGATCCCTGCGACCTTAAAGAGATCCTTTGAGGCTTCAAGTGCAGAAGATGAAACAGCCAGCGACGCAAGAAAACTTGGCGCAGAATGACTTTGGCCAAAAAAGGACTGACATTAGGACGATAAGAGCCGACCAGAGAGAAGTGGAAAGTGGCATATTGATGCTTCTGATGCGGAATGGCTATTTCTACACTGCAATCAGTTTGCTTGAGATTCCGTATCAAACGGATGAAACAGATATCAAGGACAAAGTAGTTTATATTTTGTACTTACTTTTACTGCTGCTGGATTAAGTGACAGATAGATTGCTGACATATAATATTGATATATATATGTATATATATATATATATATATATATATATATATATATATATATATATATATATATATATAGCATATACAGAGATATCTAAATAAATACACATAGTATATATATACAGCATATGTATATACATTATATATAGAGATACATAAATGAATATATATAGTATATATATACAGCATATATACAGTATATATATACAGAATATGTATATACAGTATGTATATACAGCGTATGTATATACATTATAGATAGAGATATATAGATAAATACACATAGTATATATATATACAGTTATGCCAAGGTATGCATACCTGTGTCAGTTTTTAACTCGTGGAACCAATGGAAAAGAGGTTATAGGGGAAACTGCCCAGAGTTCAAACAAAAAATTGAAATTGATATGAAACTTTCATTGCAGCTGTAGAATATGCAAACATTTTGTTTTAAGTCTAGGCTTCTTGTGGCATTAATAAGGTCTAGTTTTTTATTAGCACATTGCTAGATAACACAGCCAACGTTCAAAAAAAAATTACCAATTACCTATTATTATCATTAAAGTTACACTGCCTTCACTGGCTAACACGGATGTCCGAGGCAGTAAACAACGAGGAGGCAAAGAGATCACGAAACAAATGAAAAACATGGCGATGGAAATCAACATAGATTCAAAAATGCTGCGGAGAACGTCTGAAATGAATAGGAGTAGAAGTCTACAAAAACATCACACCTTTTTCGTCTGCCCAACCTCTCCACTTGTCATATGCCCCAAGGAGGGATTCTCCTTTTTGTGGAATCACAAAATCAACTAAAATCAAAAAGCGATGAATAGTAGAAACGTGATCGAAGCACTGAAAACATTGGCAATGATGTTTAATTGTGGACAAAACAGTTTTGCATACCGAGGGGGTTACAATTTGGAACTCACTGTCAAGTGACTGTAAAACAGCTAATACTTTTCCAACGTTTAAGGTGAAGCTGAAGACCATGCTTGCATGGACCCGACGAACTAGCTTCTTTCTCCTTTTTCTTTTTGGTAATCTTAAGACATCATTATCGTATATTTTGCAACTTATGAGTTTTTAACATGCCCCCCCCTTGTAAAACAGATATGTAAGCTAATGGGCTTACCATGTATAAAGAAATAAAAATGAAATGAAATATATTGACCGATGTGGTGATAAGCTGATTTCAATGCATACATTCGCGAGTATATCGCGTTCGTCCACAATTCCAATTAGATTATTCATGGAACAAAGTCATTTTGTATTTCCATCTGATGATCACAGCCCTTATCGCGAAAGATTGAAGTCAAGCTGGACCACCACCAATGGCAATTCTTAAACGATCGTCAGAAGAATTCACAACGGTATTTCACGCCAAAAACTCAAATCAAGCCGGACCACCACCAAAGGCGATTTTTGGACTATCCTCAGAGGAATTCGCAACGATTTTGACGACGATTCTGTGCATGAAACCTGACGCAGACATAAAAATGGCAGCCATCAATCAAGCTTAAATCAGACACTTCTGGCTTCGATGACCATTTACATCATTTAGCAAACCTAGATGAAGAAATTATCCCTATTGGCATTCGGCTACGTAAACTGTACGAAGAACGAACCCAAAATGGGGCAGTTGCAGTTGCAGGTACGAGATATGCAGGCTACATGACCACGAAACGCTCTTCGGCTATTTTCCAATGCTTCAGGGGACTTGTTCATGCTGCTGCTTTGTTCGAGAATCAGAAAATTCCTTTACAATTAAAGCTTAGCTGGGATTCACGCTATTGCTGTCATGTGAAACTATATTTCTTTCCTCGCTTAGACCTGCACTTCCATCGGTTGAAAACGTGACAACCACTTCATACACAATGAGGAGCTCGATCCAATCTTTCGAACGATCTTTATCGATGTGATGGTTACAATTTGTCCACTGCGCCTGTGTCGTCACGAATTTACCAGGTACCGCCTAGGAATCCTCTTGTGGATCTGAGAACCGATCTCGGATGCATGGAAAGCTGAGTTGGCTTTGAGGCTGAAGGTTCTCGAAGACAGATCGAGAACCTTCAGCCTCAAAGCCAACTCAGCTTTCACGACAGATGACTCAGCTTTCAAGACAGATGGGAATTTTCATCGACCGGGATTGGACACGGGCTCTCCCAAGAAATCCGATCAGATTACCAGCTATAGAAAAAGTAGCGAAAAATGTCTCACTTATCATGGTGGTTCCGCCTGCAAGGGCCGCTTTTGTCCCATGGAAGAAGTCGTCAACAGCAACAGTACCCATGAAAGGCAACTGCATGTGGGTATGAGTATCAATACCACCTGAAAGATGAATACAGGAATCGGTGAAAAAGTGACTGGCAGTGATGCAAACGATGCATGGTTGATTGATAAGTCGATTAATAACTGAATGATTGACTGATTGGTCGATCGAATATCGCATGATTGACCTGTTGGTCGGTTAAATACCGAATGATTGACTGATGACTTAAACACATCTCTGCCAAATATCCAATCTTGCACCAGGGCAAAGGCCCTATTCAAGTCCAAATTACAGTGGCAAACTTTATTCTGTAGCAGAATATGTTTTGGTGCGTGTAGTCAGTCAGTCAGGGTGAGTGTCTACCATGGCTCAATAGCTCAATGCGAGCTCAGCAATGAAGTCTGCACCTGCCGAAGGTGAAGTTGTCAATGTATTTCTCCTCTTCTGCTCGGCGCTTGCTGGTAATCACCCTCAGCAGCTTCCTGACGCAGTCTATCCCCCCCCAGCGCAGTGCCCTCCTGCACCTGACTATACTATGAGGTGCAGTCAAGGATCATGTCTTCCCAGTTGTTTGCGTCGGCTCCAGAAGCGATGGGGTCCCGTCTGAAGACATCGTGGAACGCAGCAGCGGACATCACCATCGGCAACTGCTCCACAGTGGACGTCCTTAGGGGTTTCCAAAGACATCCCCTGGTCAAGGTTATTGTCATCTAAATGTTGCTCTTTTTCAAGTGCGTCATGAAGACTCACTCGTAGCATGCATCCTATGGTCAGTTGTTCGAATCTACCTACAGTTTAACTTCTACTTAGAGAGAGGAGAGTCACTGGCTCTATATAATTCCAGGCGTATGAATCACGAGGTGGGGTCACATCGGTAGAAATGGCCCGAATAGGCGATTTGAGCTCGTGTAATTCAAAATTTTGTTAATTCGAACAACATTTTCAGGTCCCTTGAAAATCTCCAAACAAAAAACTTCTATGATTCGAATACCTGTAATTCGAACGTTTGTAATTCGAAAGTTTTTACGATCCCTCAGGCAAAAACATATTGACGCCCGAATGATGAATCGCTTACAAACTGATCAACGGACCCATTAACTTCACGACCAACCAATTCATTAGTTTAACTAATTTTGATCTGAGAATCAAATTACTTTCGCACCTGGCATCACCAGTTTTCCAGAGGCATCGACGATTTTTGTTCCCGAGGGAACCTCGAGGCCACCTCCAACTTCCCTGGAAGACAAAACCTCAAATGTACTTAATTGTCCACAGGCAAATAGCAATGGGAAAGAAATAATGAACAGGCGAATGAATCAGGAAATGAAACATGACTATGAAAATGAAGATGTAAATGTTGAGAGGATGGAAACGTCAAAACTCACTTGATGACTCCATCTTCAATGTAGACATCAGCCAAAAACATTCGATCCTCGTTCACAACAGTTCCTCCTTTCACGAGCAACTTTCCGGCAGAAGCCTTCAAAAGAAATTGCATGTATTCAGAAAACTCATATGTCAACTCTTTAAGCGAATTCAACTGTTTAATTCGAACTTTCTGAGGGATCGTAAAAATTGTTGACTTACGAAAGCTCGAATTACAGAGATTCAAATCATAGAGGTAGGTCTTTGTTAGGAGATCTTCAAGGGACCTAAAAATGCTGTTCGAATTAGCAAAGGTTCGAATCACATGATTTCGCATTAGATAGAGTTGACTGTAGCTAAATCTCTCTAGTCAGAGTTTCGTGGTGACATTGGTGCAGTAGATCACGAGTCGGTGTATCCGAAAAAACAACGCTGAGGTTGTGGGCTCGAACCTTGCATGGCTCATAACAAAAAACGCATCTTTGAGGAAGGCAATGGAGAGCCACCGGAGAAAAATCTGCTTCCCCAGAAAAGCCTTCGGAGCCCTTTTCACTGACTTCAGCCTGGGACAGACTGCAGTCTGCGATGCAGTCTACTTTCAGAAACGTGCATCCTATAAGAAAAACGAAAGACGAAATCTCGGCCTTTTGCTACGCTTCAAATCGAGTACGCTATGCACTTGTTATGATGAAAGTGGTTTATTGTTAAAAACAAACGGTCTTAGACTTATCCTGAGACAAAACCTTCATGGCTACTACGTTCCCTAAATAATAGCAATAATAATAATAATGATAGAAATAATAAATGTACTTATAAAGCGTCACATATTCGCAGGGGCTCAAATGCGCATTTCAAACACTCAAACATGATATACTCATGTTATCATTAGCTACAAAAAACGTCTATGAAATAAGGTGTTTAAAATCTGTTAAATGATTCGAGTGAGATTCAAACTTTCAGAGAGAATAGCAATCCATTTCCGGAAAATAACCACCCCTACCGTTTTGTAGTGGACTGGTCGTGACGTGGACGATGTAATTTTCTCGTGTTTTCGTTCGTAACTCCTCGGCGTTTCGCTTCCAATTATGAACGTCCTTTCGTCTTCATTTCGCTTCATTTCGTAACTTTTATCGACATGTCTCGGAGCTTCTTGCGACTGGCGATTGTAGTTCGTATCATAATAGATAATTTGTTCGTATTTTGGTTGATTTGGTTGGCTACTTCTGGTCTCTATGTACCCCTCTGGTGCTTGCCTAGCCTGGTAATACCCTTGGGGTTCACTCCTTGCGGGGGCACTCCTCGGGGGTTCAAATCTCCTCAGTTTACTCCAGTCGTTGCTCTTCGTACCCTGCTTATTGAATGCATTTTCGCACCATTTCGGCATTGCGTTTCGCCCCGGTTCGTGGTTTGCTTTGATGAGAAGACGATCGTCAAAGTCATCTTCCAAGCTCTCCACAGTGTGAACACTTGCTGCATCTCCAGCCACGGACGACATCGTACTCCAGAAGTCGTCATCGAGTGACCTTTTACTTAAGACTTCGTCTTGGAATCCTGGCTTCGACAAAATATCTGGAACTTTCGGTCGACCTGATCTGACCCCGCCTCTTGGTTCTGATAATGTCTTCCTCACAGTACGGACGTTCCCGTCCTCCTCGTCGCCACGCGTCTTCTCAAATAGATTCAACGGTCGATTTGGTTCAAACGCCTGGAAACTGTCTTGATACGTGCGGTGCACAAGTTCGCCGTTGATGATGTCGAACGGCTTTGGGCTCAACGCCTTTGGGACGGATTCGGCGCAGTCGCTGGGCGCCCGACGCCCCCTTCGCTTCATCAGCTCCAGGTGCCTGAAATCTCCATTCGTCTCCGTCATCTTCGAAGGGTTTCGCAGGAAGAAAACAATCGACGTTTCGCCAAGGAAACTTCCAAACCAGCAATAGCCGAGACGATGTTTTATGGCAACAATTCTTGCAAAGCAGAAAATGTTTTGCGCTTTAACTTCAAAACAATCTTTGGAATCCCTTCACCACAACAACAAGAGGGCTTCGGCTTGAATAATCAGCTGAGTTGCGTCACCTTTCTACACGAATACCTTGCCGGTTTAACGCCTCAGCAATCACATTCAGGCCAGGTTGTAGTAAACTCCTCTTCTCCCATAGTACTATCCTTTCAACCATTATTTCGTACTTGAATAGAGCTCTGGGAAACTGCTCTTTTGACATACAAGGCGATGTTGGTGCGCCCTACTTTATTGCCATGTCCGACTGCTTCAGACACAGAGGCATAAATCGCGTTTGTTCGAACCATGCATGAGAGATTTTTGGAATGTTTTAGGAAGCTTGACACTACCCTGTAGCATCAAGTGGCATCAAATTAAACACTGCATTCGATCGCTAAGGATTGTGGAAGGCTTGTCGCGTGGAAAAGGAAAAAGGAAGATAGAAAGGCATTGGGACTGAAAAGGTAGAAGATTTAGAGGTAGTATTCGAATGACAATAGCAAAAAAGGTTTACGTGAATATGAAAATGAGAAAACTTAGCAAAGCGGTTGAGATCCTTGTATCTTCATTGTTTCTGTGAACATTAGGCCTTAATTAGCTTGCATATTAGCTACATGTTCACTTCTCCAAGCCTAATGTGAATAATTGAATAATAATTTTAACAATCAGCCGTACAAGAAAAGCGTTATTTTGCTAGTTGCTGGCTACAGAATTCAATTCTGTCCTCCATCTAATGATGAGGACGACGACTACTAATTCTAATACTACTATTTCTATTTCTTTTTCCAGCTGTTTAACTCCAAGCTTAGATTCTACTAATGGGCCAAAACCATGTGAGGGCCCAATTCCCTTGGCAACCACGGTCGGTCTGTTTGCCCCTTTACCCCTTAACCCCCAAAAGGTCAAGAATTTGATTCAGCGACACAGTAACTGGCATAATGATTTGTGAGCATTTATATTTTGATGAGAAATAAAAAATTCAGAAAAAGACCCAAACTTGTGGAGAAATGAGACTTGAACTCGTGATTATGATGATGATTACTATCATTATTGCTTTGTTATGTTGACCTGTATTTAAACTTCCGGTCATCAGTCAACCTCGTGATTCTAGCTGCGTATAGAGTAGTACAAACGTTATAACTTGCTATACTCTTCGATTATTTCGATTCTCTTGCATTCACTCAATATAATATTAAACAAAACTAGTGGGCCAAAATCTTAAATGTTGCCTTTCGACTGGGCCATGAAGAGGGCCCACAAGGCCGATGGCACAGCAGCTACAATGTTACAAGATACCCTGTGCAGCAGAATTAGAAATAACCGACAGCAATGCTAGTTTCGGAAAGAGTGAGACATAATGGCTCTATTATTCTTTTCCTGTGAGATGCAAATCAACAGGGTGTTCCCATTTAATGATTCGTTTATCCACTTTTTCCATCCTTTAATCAAAGGCATATTTCTGATACTAAAAGCAATGCATGCGTTTTAACATATATAGGTGTAAATTACATATATTCATAATGGATACATTTATAAAGAAAAAAACAGTGGGAATCACATATGATGGCAAAGTAATAATTTTGGGGCTGCAAACAATTCTTTCATTATATCCAACATCCAAAATTAAGGGCAAAAGTTAGATCCAACATCACTTCAGATACAGCAGTCACAATGTGTTACACAAAGAATGAATGAATAATGCCATATTTTTTCCAAATCTCAGTCTCACGTCATTCAATCATATGATGATAGTATCAAGAATAATACATTTAGAACTATTCCTGCTGGTATGAAACAGGAATCTATCAAAATTTAATGAGTGGTCAGCCTCTGAGGCTTTAAGCACCTCTATGGTAGCAAAGATAGCAACTAAATTGACCATCATCAATTCAATCATTCTGTTATAAAGTGAGTCAATAAATGCTGGCTAGTTACAGAGAATGGAAAATTGAAGCTAACAGAAGAGAGTGCAGACTTTACTGTGGTATACTTTAGTTAAAGTATGGGTTGAAACGGTGCGCAAGATTCAATTTATCTGCTTTAAAAACATACAAAGGATTTACCGTTACAACAATGATTCACTGTGATTTAAGCTGCGCAAATGTGTTTTTGTCTGTCTTGCATTAAAATTTTATGTTGAAAGCCCAAAGACCTGTAGCACAGTGGAGTTCAAATGTCTATATTCCCTGATCTTAGCATTTTCACTGCCAGTCTATTTCATTTGATTGAGATCTTTGATCATAATTCATGCCCAAATATCTATCTTAGAGTCCTTTAGATAGGTAACTGAATGTGTTCACCATTCTTTCGAAAACTCGCCTATGGTACTTTTTCACATTTTTAATGAAATCCACAACCAGGAACATGGTGACTGATGGTATTACCAGTTCATGTCTTTGTACTCATGATCCTGAGAGTTCCACATGCATTTTGGTTGGTCCATTGGTCCCTTTTGTGCTTTCTGTCTTTGGGACACTTTGTACGCAAACTCCCCCATGGGAATTTTAGCAATTAGCATTTCCATGCACTTTCATCCCGTGAGATACAAAGAAATAAAAAAAAAATGACAAGCTTTTTGACAGATGAGTCATATTTTCTCCCACCGGCATTTTAGCTGTTGAGCCACATGGCTGTGCAGCCACAGTGAGTGCAACAGTTGGGGGCTAGCCATCTGGTAGCCATGTGCATTTTACCCCAATGCTTTTTCCAAAAGTACTGAATGGGAAATGACAAGTACCATTTTCACATCTCTGGTATGACTCGACTGGGTATCCAGTCCAATTGACTGCAAACAAAGTGAGCAATCTATCACCAGGCCATGGATGCCACAGATAACCATGACATTGCTACTTTATAATTGGTTAATCAATTGGTGGAGTCAGTTTGGTTTCAATTCAATCAAAGATTAAAAATGAGCACACAAGGCAGATATATTTCAGCCTAACTAATAGCCAAGTATTGATACAAATAAACGCATACACAATAGTTGAGGTGAAGTTGTATGATTGGCCTAATATTTTATGGAATAACTCTCCAAAAGGGCAACGTCTTGAGCAGAGATTCACTCTGTGCATGGTAATTTTAGATAAAAGGACACATGTTCTGAAAAAGCAAGAAAAATCAAGTGCCCATAGCCTCGAATATCAAAACTTGAAGGTATTGGGTGCATTTGATTGTAGGACAAATGCAAGCAACGCTTCAAAGGCTTTGAAGACGACCTTACTTAGCTGACATTTTAAAGAATTTTCTTTGCTTTTCCTTGATTTAAACAAAATCGGTTGTGTTAGTTCTTGCTTCTAAGCAAGATTGGAAAGTTTGAGCATTGAGCTGGTGAGATAAATATTAAGTTACGTTTTGTGTTTGCACTTGCAAAATGGTTTGCTTCTATGTGAATGACAGGCCTGAGCCACTAAGTTATTTCCAGCTTGACTGACAGACGAAAATAATAAGATTGATTAAAAGGGTCAAAAAGCTCAGTTACTTTCATTTTCAGATAGAACATTACGCAGGTACGTTGAACTGCGATCTCAGTCGAACACGATAAATTTAGCAGTCTGGCCTCTGATTTACATCTTATCTAGGCATGCCATATAAACACAATCTGCATGGTGTGTGTGTGTATGTATTTATGGTCACCTAGTGCACGCTTAAGACCAGCAATGATATGATGAAAATAACAGTCGTACCATCTCTTAGTAATTTGATTTCAAATTATCTTTATCCACGTCGGAGAATTTGAATTTCTGATAAGATTGCTGTTGTTCGCTGTTTCTGAGGCCTTGCCACATATGCAGGGACACACCTCTGGCCGCTGCTATGTTATGTCAGTCCACGAGTTCTAGGCAGCGATCCGCAGCAACACCGCGCTACCGCTAACAAGGAGCGGTAGATGAGGCGAGAGGAAGTATCCAGCAGGTTATGGGGGAGGGAATGCTGTGACAAGAGGTGAGATGAGCGGATAATTCAGCATAGCACACAACCTGTGCGTAATGCCTATTCCATAGGTTTTGTGCATTATGTTATAGATAGACAGACAGACAGATAGATAGATAGATAGATAGATAGATAGATAGATAGATAGATAGATAGATAGATAGATAGATAGATAGATAGATAGATAGATAGATAGATAGAAAGATAGATAGATAGATAGATAGAAAGATAGATAGATAGATAGATAGATAGATAGATAGATAGATAGATAGATAGATAGATAGATAGATAGATAGATAGATAGATAGATAGATAGATAGATAGATAGATAGATAGATCGATAGATAGGTAGATAGATAGATAGATAGATAGATAGATAGATAGATAGATAGATAGATAGATAGATAGATAGATAGATAGATAGATAGATAGATAGATAGATAGATAGATAGATAGATAGCCATAGATAGCCATAGATAGATAGATAGCCATAGATAGATAGCCATAGATAGATAGCCATAGATAGATAGCCATAGATAGATAGATAGATAGATAGATAGATAGATAGATAGATAGATAGATAGATAGATAGATAGATAGATAGATAGATAGATAGATATATAGATAGATAGATATATATATAGATAGATAGATAGATAGATAGATAGATAGATAGATAGATAGATAGATAGATAGATAGATAGATAGATAGATATATATATAGATAGATAGATAGATAGATAGATAGATAGATAGATAGATAGATAGATAGATAGATAGATAGATAGATAGATAGATAGATAGATAGATAGATATATAGATAGATAGATATATAGATAGATAGATATATATATAGATAGATAGATAGATAGATAGATAGATAGATAGATAGATAGATAGATAGATAGGTAGATAGATAGATAGATAGATAGATAGATAGATAGATAGATAGATAGATAGATAGATAGATAGATAGATAGATAGATAGATAGATAGATAGATATATAGATAGATAGATATATATATAGATAGATAGATAGATAGATAGATAGATAGATAGATAGATAGATAGATAGATAGATAGATAGATAGATAGATAGATAGATATATATATAGATAGATAGATAGATAGATAGATAGATAGATAGATAGATAGATAGATAGATAGATAGATAGATAGATAGATAGATAGATAGATAGATAGATAGATAGATAGATAGATAGATAGATAGATAGATAGATAGATAGATAGATAGATAGATAGATAGATCGATATATAGATAGATAGATAGATAGATAGATAGATAGATAGATAGATAGATAGATAGATAGATAGATAGATAGATAGATAGATAGATAGATAGATAGATAGATAGATAGATAGATAGATAGATAGATAGATAGATATATAGATAGATAGCAGCTCTAGGAGAACGGGAAGGCAATGTGATAGAGGTTATGGATGAAACAAGATTGACGCGACGTATTTACATAAATTATTTTTTTCAAGTGTTTCTATATTTCTTATCCTTTTCATTTCTTTCCTTTAAATTCTAGACAGGATTCTTGTGTGATAACAATATTTGCTGAACGAGCTCAACCTGTATAAACATGATATTACTTTTATTATCATTATAGAAGTTGGAAGAACACGGTGAAGTAGTCTTGAGCAAGGGATATACAGTAGGGAGAGGGACCAGTGCTGTAACATGCGATGAAGGGGTATTCTGGCAGATGTGCAGTCTGATAGTTGAAGGAAGGTGTCAGGATAGCTCAGTGGTAAGATTCAGTGACCGTTTTCAGGGGGCCAAGGAGGTCCACGGTGCCAGGCCATCGCATTGTTGGCAGCCGAGAAAGGGCCACGCAACTACAAGAGAAAAATTGAAAAGATTTATATTTCAAACAGAAGAAAGGAACAAGAGGAAATGGATTCAAGAATGACTTTGGTCAACAAGAAATTTTCAAAGGAAGGTCCCGCAGACGATTTCGGCCCGCTGCCTCGCAGTCCCTGAACCGTCACTTGTAAGGTGATTGAATATTGATGGTTAGTGGTTCGACTGCATCTGCAGCCAGAGGCTCGCTAGCTCTATCAGAATGTACAACACTGTTATCAATTGGGCCCTGCGAATAGCGCTCCTGATAAACTGGTTTTGTGGGTTTCAGAATATTCTGATGCTTTGTTAGCTTGGGAAAAACTCACAACTGTTTGCGAAGGTAAGCCAAAGCCACAATCATATAAATAGCATCTAAATCGCCATCACCTGCAAATAGATTCTTCAGTTGAAGAAACAAATTACTTCAGGAAGGAATAAACGAGACAAAAATTAAAAAAGAAGTTATAAGCACATATATGATACTTGGAAGTTGTACACTTTCCTTATGAGTTAATTGTTTCCTTCTGGAAAAGCTCGATGACAAAAAAGTGAACTGCCGTTGGGAAAATCTTTCTACCAATCATGACGTCAAAGTCCATTTGACTTTTTTTGGGCCAAACATTACTCATCTTGGGAATGTTTAAGAGAAGAAACATTTTGCCAATTGATTTTATAAGTAGATATCAGCACTTGAAAGCCTTATTACAGTGAATAAAAGCGACTTTCAGCTACATGAGGGGGGTTACTGAATGGAGGCTTTCTCAATGGGTAACCTCATGAGTACCTGCACTGAGGAGGGAAACTAACTCCCTCATCACTTTCTTACTTGTTAGACGAGAGAGATACGACTAAATGAAATAGCCTTGTCAGTCAAAAACCGAGCCGCCGGCCTGGTTTGAACCGGGAACACGGAGTTAGCCGCTCGCCCTATGGCCTGGTCAGCTTTGGTTGACAACCAGATTGGCTCAGTGCAGTGGTGGCGACCCGGATTGAACTAGGAGGTGCCGGTCCCAAGCCCAGATTAAGTGGGAGGGTGGTGACCCGGGTTACTGGTAGGGAACAATGGCAGTGACTAAGACACAATAGAAAAGGATGGAAGCGGCAGAAATGAAGATGCTAAGATCTTCCATGGGGAAAACCAGAAAAGACAGAATTAGAAACGAGGAAGTGAGAAGTAGAACAGGCGTGGTGGAGCTGGGGCAGCAGTTGCGAGAAACGAGATTAAGATGGTTGGGCCACGTTATACGAAGAGAGGAATCATACGTAGGGAGAAGAATGAGAAACCTGGTAGTGGGTAGAAGAAGAAAAGGAAGACCAACAAGAAGATGACAAGACTGCATCGACGATGACCTGAGAGCGATAGCAAGGAAGGAGGAAGACGCCTTTGATAGGAAAGAATGGAGAAGGATTATCCACACCGTCGACCCGACAAACGGGGATGAAGCGGTGGAAGAAGAAGTCTCGTCACTCAAAACTTTCGTCAGTTACAAAGTCCTTGCACCCCGGTAAGGCACCCTTTTGATATCAAAGTCCATTTTCATGTCATTTCCGATTCGGTTTGGCAACACTGAGTATCGGCATTCCAACAATGCTGGGGGGACGATCAAAGTTCAACTTCTGTGGCTATGTCATCTATGACGTAATGCCAATTGATCTTACTGGTTGAATGAAACTTACTTGAATTTGATTGGTCCGAGTTTAATGATGATGCAAAAATGACCAGGGTCAAAGTCCGAAGCTGGAGTGAGATATCAAATCCAAGGAAACGTGCAAGTTCATTTTGTTGAGAAGACGTAGTGAAGGTGAAAGATTTCTACCTACCGAGAGAAAATGGCCGAGAATCAAGGTACAGAAGTGGTCGATACTGAAGTGCAAGCCAACGGAGCTGAAGGTGAAGACAAGTCGCTTCAGGAAAGACTGAACGCGATCCCAGTCTACACGATGACATTGAATCAACTCTGCTCAATCTACTCTTCCTTGAAAGACAGAAACGAAGTTTTGAAGAGAGCGTTTTCAGCAGGGGAATACTATGCAAAAGCCATTGCAGACACAGCTAAACCAGTCGTTGCTAGTGCCACGAATTCTGCCTTAGCTGTGGCAAAACCAGTGATTGGCGAAGTTGAAGATCCAGGTGTGTAACGTTGAAATATTTTGGCCTAATGAAGTGAGCTGCGAACGCGGACGTGTGTGAAAATGGACACCGAAAATTGGAAAAATTTGCGGTATTTAACGCGTAAGATGTTTTTAAACGAAACAAGATGCTTTCTCAATTTGAAGAAAGATCGAAAAAGGTTCTCTGATAGGAGAGAAAGTCTTAGTTTGGCCATTTTTCAATGTTCGTGTTTTCTTTCGCAGTTGGGAAACTTGATTCAATGGTATCGAAAACCCTAGCGGAAGCCGAGAAGAAGTTTCCAATCATCAAAAAGACACCCGCAGAGGTAAATAAAGCTCCTAAGATTTCCTGTTTGGTGAATTTGCCAGCGCTTTTGAGCATTTCCTACCGATGTTCCCTACCAGTAATCGCACACCAGGGGATGCTGCAATGGTTGGACTGAATCCAAGAAGGCTTTTGTTATGTTCATTGTAAGGAATTTTCATTAAGATAAACTCACAGCAATTAGCTTTAACACTTGGCAATAGGGTCTCTATTATTGGTGCACAAGCCATCGATACAGGAGTAGAGGGCATCTGAGCTAATGAGATTTGACTCTCAAGGCTGTTATCCAGAATTTGATTTGAGCAGTGGTTTTAATTACAATTACCTGTAACTGTTTCCTCTTGGGCTGATGTAGCTTTGTTTTATTTGTTACAGATTGCTGAAACAACAAAAGAGGCAATAAAATGCAAGGCAACTTCATACATGGAGCAATTGCAGGAATCTGGACCTGCAAAGACAGTCAACAAGCAAGTTGATAATGCCATTTCACTGTCTGAGTTGATGGTTGAGATTTGTTTTCCAACTGATGGCTCAGACCCTGTGCAGCTAGCTGAACTGGAGAAGGAAGAGGAAGCAGAACATTCTGGTCACTCTGTCAGAATTGCAAATCTCAAGGAGAAGTTGAAACACAGAGGAACAAAAAGAATTTCAACCTTAAAGCCTGTCCAAGTTACAATTGATGCAGTAAGTAGGCCAAAGTCATTTCTTATGATTGAAATTTCAGTCTGAAAATTGGACAGAGTTAGTCACAGTTTTGCATATTTTGTAAAAGGATTTAGACAAAATGCTTTAGTGTGCCACCAAAGGAATGTTGACTCAAGATTTGATTTTCACTCAAGGGTTGGACTTCTTTCTTGCTTGTTTGTTTGTAAGTTTTCAAAGTAACTAACTGGGGGTTTCTTACAGTAGAAGCAACGAGGAAGGTGACAGGAATCCACCCCATAGAATCCATTGCCCTAGGAAACTCCTTGGTTTTGCTAAGCTTTTACAATTGAATATGCTATTTTTCCAAGTTTTACTGCCTAATCCACGAACTCGATCTCACAAATCATCATTCATCCCAAGAACATGCAACTTATGGAACGTCTTGCCTTCTTCTTGCCTTCCTGAGTCCTACAACTTGCCATCTTTCAAATCCAGGATAAATAAACTTGATCTTATCTCTCTATCCTCTTAGCTGCTCGCTTTCTTCTTTCTTCCCTTGTTGGGGCTTTGTATAGGTCACCATGGCCTTTCCTCAACATAACCCACTAAAAAAAAAAAAAATGCTACCCATTTCTCTGTAGGTTCAGTATGCACAGGATAGAATAAGCGAGATAAATGGAAGACTTCACCAAGGAACTAATTATGTAAAAGAGAAGAGTGATGAAGCAAGGAAATCTGTGATGGAGAAGAAGACAGAAACGGAGGAATTTGTCCGTGGTCATGTTGACAAAACAAAAGATTTGCTAAAGAAGCAATGGGATGCTGTCTACACGACTACCATGTACATACCCTCAAAAGCAGTAAAAGTTACAGGAGAAGTTTTTGTGTCTGCAAAAGAAATTGTCTTTGCTTATGCGCAGGTAAATTTCTAATCCATCTATCCCTAAGTTTGTGATTCAAGGCCAAAAGTTATTGTGTCGGTTGATCTTTTTCGCAATTTAGCATAGGTTGGAAGCTTCAAAGTGTATCAACAAAATTTTCAAAAAATTTATCTTTATACAAGCCTTACTTATTTACTGAGAAAAGATTAAAATTTAGTGCTTTGAAATCTATTACATAAAAAGTCTTTGAAATTTTTGAGGTGTTCCAGTTCTTTTTGAAGGTAATTGTATTTGGAATATTTTAATTAACTTTGAATGATAACAGACAGAGCCAGTTGAGTACTCTTGTTGAGTGCAAGTCATGCTCTAGGGTACATTTAGGATTCTTTGGAGACATTTGTATTGATTGAGAATGGCAAAAGAGAAGTAGAAGAGAAGATCAAAGTAGTATCTTTTCAGAATGGAGATGATGTAAATTGAGAGTAGTTAGCATCAGGATGGAAGGGAATCAATTTGACCTAGTAAGGCTGGGTGATCCTTGCTCCCAGTTGGATGAGTAACTAACTTGTTAATTGATGTAAATCAGTGATGATATATGTATTCTCTTTAGGCACATTCAATAACCGAAGTCCCTCATGCCATTGTTGAGATGATGGAAAAACACTACGCATCCTTGAAAGACACTGCCCCACAGTTCACGGAAATCACAGACAAAGCAGTTGGGTATGTCGTCGTTCCAGCGCAGGTCGTGTCGGAATACATCCTAGCTTCACGTCCTGTTCAGTGGATCATTCCGACTGTCATTCAAGCTGACGAAGTGAAAATCATGGAAGACATGGAAATGGCAGAGATGGACAGTGCAATTCGTGATAAACAATGACGTTTCAACTTTAAATTCTGCTTACTTTCAAATATGGGCTCAGATTTTGTATACGCATCATTAAAATGTTCATTTGAAGCATGATATAGCCGTGAATAGTTACAGTAACTGCTGGATTTTTGGAGAAATTTTTATATTGTTGCCAAAACTTGTTAGGTTTTCTATTGTTTCATGGTAGTTGAACACAAAGATCAGAGAGAGGTGAAATGGGGATGCCCAGTACTCTGATCCAACAAAATAGACTTATTAACTATTAATTTATTCATAACAATGTTCCCTTATGCAGCCTATTTTGTTGCATTTACTCTTAGATATTCAATTTTACTTTTTGATACATATTGCATTCATACATATATGTATCATGAATTTCGTCCTTTCATTTTCCACCGCACTTCATTGTTATATTATGCAATTTTATTTAAATTTTTCATTAATTAACATTTTTGCCTTTATAAACGTGCTAGTTTTACAAGAAACTTTCTTTCATCATGCAGTTTTAAGAATTTGAATTATCTGGTTTAAGTGATTTTTCAAGAATTGGCTTTTCTTCTTTGCCCACCATGCTTTCCTGCCAGTTACTTCAATCATAAATGTAACCTAAGTGTGAACCTTTTTAGCCACAAGAAAGAAAATTACAACTTTAAACCCCAGTTAATAGTTAGTTTATTTAACATAAGCCACCTGAAAATTCATAAGTGTCCGGAAATATATAATTCAGTGGAAAATCCTTCTCAAAGACTAATCAAACCAAAAAAATATTTGAGTTAAAAGCTTTACATTTTTCATTGCTTGCATTTATACATTACCTTGCTGGTATGATTAGTTGCTGCTATTGTGATAATACATGTTGCTTTCTTGTAAAGGAAAAAAACCCAGCTGCATATTGTTATTTCTGTGGTGTCTTTCACAAACCAATAATTATTTGGAGATTGTCAGCGTAGCAGTAAACATCCTTGTTCATCTTCTGTTCAACCTAGCACCTTCAAACAAACAAATGTTCAAACAAATGTAGGTTTTAGGATACAGAGAAGCTAGCCTTGCTTCTCAATAGCTACTACACCTTGTGATTTTAAAGACTTGATAGTTTCTAAAGATAATTTTAGGACCCGAAAAAGCTATGCACACCAAGCTGTATCCTGGTCCCTCTTGATGTGACCATGCCTCTTGGTGTCTACATGCCTGGAATTACACAGAGCAGGGACTGAGACATAAAAGGTCGAGGTTAGACTAAAGCCATAAACCATTGGGTCTGGTCAGGTGCCATAACCAGTCATGCATTATAGCACCATATGATATTGTTAATAGATAAATCACATTTTTGAATACCAAGTTGGAATTCTTTGTGCTTGAGAATGCTGAATTATAAGAGAGGACATTTGAAATGCTACATCAAGAGGAAATTTAAAAGTATATTCAAATATCACTGAATTTACATAAAGCTGGGATTATCTGCTGCTTTACAAAATCTAAAAGTTTCAAAGCTGCTAAAATTTTGTATGCTAAAAGGTATGAAAAAGGTGTAAATAAGTATTTCGGCAGAAGAAGTTACGAATTAAAATCAAACGGAAGGAATCCTTTCCTAAAGTTCTGGGTCATTTTTGTTTCTTCATCTTTCGAAACCTTGCATGACTTCCAATCGACTCTTTCTGGCATGTTCAGCAATTCTTCCGCTGCAAGCACTTCTCTGTTAGAAAATTTTGCACATTTAAGAGGTGGTGTATACATCTAAAGTAGAGCACGTAGACTTGTGGCCGGGAGCCATTTGCGGCTCACAGGACGATCTTTCTTTTTTTTAGTAAATAATGTTGAGGAAAGGCCCTGGCGACCTACGCAAAGCCCCAAAAATGGAAGAAATTGAAAGGCTTAGAGGAGAGGGAGATACAATCAAGCTTATTGATCTTGGATTCGAAAGATGGCAAGTTGAAGAATTTAGGAAAGCAAGAAGGAGGCAAGACGTTCCACATTTTGGGAAACGTAGCCCCCTTGTTGAGAAAATCCTGGCAACACCCCTGTAACTGACTGAACAATCAAGCAATTGGGTGAGTATGTTGGTGACTCGTTATTAAAAGCGATAAAATTTCTCACATACTGATATGAAAGTTAACTACTAATGCAGCCAGCGAGTTTTGTATATGGTGGTATGGCACATTGAATACATGACATGTCAAAAATGCATTTTGAGATTTCTCAGATTGCTGAAAAGAGAGCTAAATTGCCTCCTATCGGCAAGTATGCAAGTGCAGCCATGTTCAGAAGAGTCATTCAGCTTCTTCAAGATTCCATTCATGTCCGCGACAGTTTATGTCCAAAGGAACAAATGAACCAAAGTCATGTCAATAAGTTAAAGAGCGAAACGAAGCGAAGCTTGAGAAGATAAGACTATTTTAAGAAGCTCTTTTGAGGAGTACCTGATGCAGATAAACCTGTGATCCCCTTATGATTTGACATCCCTACTCTAGAGGGAGTAAAAAGCAGCGAAAAGGAAGGACAACAATGGAAGACATGAAATGACATGAAATGCTATAAATACCTTCCAAACTGGAGTGGCATTTTCGATTTGACACGATGCAGGAGTCGTTCTCCGTCATCAAACTCCACAACGAAGTAGGGCGTTGTTGCGGACAGCAGCTGTTGAAAAAACAAGTCCTTTTTCTTAAGTTTGTGAAATCCTTGATTCTAGTGCAAAAAATCCCGTCAATTAACGAAAATAGATATAATGCGGTGTGCACTGGTGTAGTGGTTCAGCCTGCGGTCTTGATGCAGGGGGTGGTGTGGTTCGCATCCTGCACGTGTCACAGCAAAACACCATTGGTGAGGAAGGCAATGGAAAACCACCTCATAGGGTCCGCTTCCCTCGAAAAAACTCAGAGTCCTGTCTCTGGTTTCTGCTGAGCTCAGAATCGAGTACGCCACACAGATAGGATGATTATGGCAATTTGAACAGGTGGCAGAATGTTTCCAGGTTCGATGCCGATCCTCACCAAATGCGTAATCTGACCAGCTTGGCAAGATTGTTTGGTGGTTGATGATGGACGAAAGGAACTTCCCTGGTCTCTTCCTAGTGAGGTACGGCATGCTGGGGTGGCCTATACAAAGATCCAACAAGGGAAGAAAGAAGAACCCGAAAGGCTAAGAGGAGAGGGAGATGAGATCAAGTTTATTTTTTCTTTTTTTAGTGAATTATGTTAGGGGAAGGCCATGGTGGCCTATACAAAGACCCAACAAGGGAAGAAAGAAGAACCCGAAAGGCTAAGAGGAGAGGGAGATGAGATCAAGTTTATTTTTTCTTTTTTTAGTGAGCTATATAAAGGCCATGGTGGCCTATAAAAAACCCAACAAAGGAAGAAAGAATAAAGCGAAAGGCTAAGAAGGGAGGGAGATCAGATCAAGTTTCTTTTTTCTTTTTTAAGTGAATTATGTTAGGGGAAGGCCATGGTGGCCTATAAAAACCCAACAGTGGAGGAAAGAAGAACGGGAAAGGCTAAGAGGAGAGGAATATCAAGTTTATTGGAATAAAATTTAAAAGAAGGCAAGTTTTAGGACTCAGGTTTAGCACGAATGAGAAGACGAAAGACGCTGCTATTCGGCTAACACCGACAAAAGGCGACTCCGACCATCTCATGCAACTAACTGAAGACTCGCCTCTTGAAGATCTTTTTCCTCCGGTATGTTAGCAAGCTCCAGGTTCTGCAGCTGGCCGTATTCCATGAACGCTGTCTTAGCCTCGTCAATTTTTTCTCTTGGTATAGGGACGACCTTTAACGAGAAACGTGACGCATAAGAAGCGAAAAGCTTGAGCAACTTGGGTGACAATAATCAGCAGCGGTTTTCAAGGGGGCTAGGGGGCCACGTCACTTGAGCGACTTGGGTAAAATAATCAGCAGCGGTTTGAAAAGAGGCCATGGGAGCACGTCACCAGACTCAGCGCTTTTGGTAGCCTAAAAATGGCCCTGAACCTAAGAGAAAATTGAAATAATTTTTAATCTAAACGTCAAGTCTTCCAAGAAGGAACCCTGCAGATGATTTTGGCTTCTGTCCCCGCCGTCCCGAAAACCACCGATGAGAGTGATTCATGCATGTTTCGGTGGAGAAAGAAAAGCGTCAAACCTGGAGCTGTAGGTGTTGCGTGTAGAAATTCCTCTCAAATATTACCAGGCCCATGCCTCGCTTTTTAAACATCTTTCTTAGGCTTTGCTTGTATCTGCGATTCAATTAAGGGAGGCATCTCGAAAGAAAGAGACTGAGCCCTTTCAGACTCAAAGTAGTGCGGAGGAAGGCCGGGTGTGAGAACTGCTCAGTAGCAAGACACTTGCGCATATATCATGTGGTCAGTTGCTCTATCTATCTATGGACATCTATCTATAGATATCTATCTATCTATGGCTATCTATCTATGGCTATCTATCTATCTATGGCTATCTATCTATCTATGGCTATCTATCTATGGCTATCTATCTATGGCTATCTATCTATGGCTATCTATCTATGGCTATCTATCTATGGCTATCTATCTATCTATGGCTATCTATCTATGGCTATCTATCTATGGCTATCTATCTATGGCTATCTATCTATGGCTATCTATCTATGGCTATCTATCTATGGCTATCTATCTATGGCTATCTATCTATCTATGGCTATCTATCTATGGCTATCTATCTATGGCTATCTATCTATGGCTATCTATCTATGGCTATCTATCTATGGCTATCTATCTATGGCTATCTATCTATGGCTATCTATCTATGGCTATCTATCTATGGCTATCTATCTATGGCTATCTATCTATGGCTATCTATCTATGGCTATCTATCTATGGCTATCTATCTATGGCTATCTATCTATCTATCTATCTATCTATGGCTATCTATCTATGGCTATCTATCTATGGCTATCTATCTATGGCTATCTATCTATGGCTATCTATCTATGGCTATCTATGGCTATCTATGGCTATCTATGGCTATCTATGGCTATCTATGGCTATCTATGGCTATCTATCTATCTATCTATCTATCTATCTATCTATCTATCTATCTATCTATCTATCTATCTATCTATCTATCTATCTATGGCTATCTATCTATGGCTATCTATCTATGGCTATCTATCTATGGCTATCTATCTATGGCTATCTATCTATGGCTATCTATCTATCTATGGCTATCTATCTATCTATCTATCTATCTATCTATCTATCCATCTATCTATCAAGCTATCTATCTACTTATCATTATAGCACATGGACCTATGAAGAGGTATAACGAACAGCAAATTCATTCTATCGTTCAGAATTCGTTCTATGAATTCGTTCAGAGTCACAAGGAGTTAAACTTCACTTCGAGTGAGGAAAGTCTCTAGCTCTTTGCAACTGCAGGCGTAGAAATCACGAGGTGTGGTCACATCAAGAGGAATGACTGGAAACTGTTCGATAAGCAAAGCTTCTCCGTGTCCTAAAATCTACCTTCAGGATCATGGAGCGTAGTACATTAGGAGGGAGGATGAAGATACTGCTTGATGACGTAGACAAATTTGAAGTACAACAACTCATATCGATATTTCAAATTTGATTCTAAGAGTCGAAGAGACAAAATTCAAAGCTGTGGCCACATCGAGAAGAAACGCCGAGAAACTTCTCGATAAACATGACATCTTCTTGGCAAAAAGTAACCACCGTGGCTTTTTGCCATTGAAAATTGAGACGGGAAGCGCAGCTTTATAATAAATTCTACAACTAGTCCCACGACTATTGGCAGTCTTTCTCAGGATATGGCCCTTATAATCTTCGTGGAACTAGTAATAAAATTGCCGTTGCATATAAACTTCATAACCATTTTCTGATTGGCATGTTTTTTATAGTCATGCGGTATCTGATCGCTTACAGAATATTACGCGCATTTCATCTAATTCCAAGTAATTGATTTGCTATTTTGGCAAAGGATACTTTTCGATCTCGAGGAGAGTTTCCTAAAAGAAAAACATACCAAGATTAGATGGTTTGGAGAGAAAATGGGCGAGGAAAAATGAATGAAAGACAAACTCTGAGAAACAGGAGTGCAAAAGGTGTCCGGATAGCTCAGTGGTAAGATTCTTGCGCATTGATCATATGGTCATTAGTTCGAATCCAACCTCAGCTAACCTTTCACGTAGAGTGAGGAAAGTTGCCAGCTGTCTGCAACCCCTCTTGTAGGAATCAAGAGGTGTGGTCACATCGAGAAGAACGAGCTGGACACTGCAAGGTTAGCAAAAATATTCTCAGTGTCCAAATTTCTACCATTGACATCTATGCAGGTAGAATCTGTATGCACAAAAAATCGACTGGCGGGGCCCGAGGGGGAAGAATCGAAACGATTTTGGGAGTATCAATGCAAACTGAAATAACAACTCAGCCGTGAAATTTAGAGAAGGCAACACTAACTAGCACTTGCAAATAAAATCAAGCAGAAATATATGTTGGAAAATGACAAACAGAAGTGTAACTGAATTTGAGTCGCAAAGTCGATTGCAGCCAGAATCATAATGATAATAATGCTCTTTCTTCTTCCATGATAACAATAAAAATGATGACACTTGTTTTCAAGCTTTATCCTTTCATCACAAATCTATAGATTGTGCAAATAGAAATACTAAAAAGTGATTTGCAACTGACTGGACTACAGTTGCTAAGAATCTTAAATGTGCAGAGAAAGAAGGAAGTAAATGTTTTTTAACGAAGCAGAGCAGAGGGTCAGACCATGCTTTATTTCTGGAACAGAAGATGCAATAAATGATGACGGACAAGAAAGTTGCTAAAATTCAATTGAAATAGAGCCGGTCGAGGTCTATGCCTTGAACAGAACAATGTTTTCGACTCCATACTTTCATTAAACATGATATCAAATTTAGAATTATTCACGTCACTACCGAAAGGCAGCGTACAATTGGCTTGTCAATCAGCAGCTAATATTACGTTATTTCTTAAAATCCGATTTCGTGTTTACCTCTGGAACAACGACAGTTGAATTATAATGATGAATCGTGCAGATTAAGACGTGATCTTGAGTCAAGCCACCTTTGGCGAGGGCTAGGTACGTCTGCAAAAGGAACGTCAATGAATCGTGTCATTACGAAGCAAAACATTCACTTGACAGTTCTCAGGTTCGTGTAAGTGGTGCCGTCAATCACCAAATGAATGAATGAATGAACGAATGAATGAATCAACGAATGAATCAACGAATGAATCAACGAATTAATCAATGAACCATTCAATCAATATAAGAACAAAACCCGCAAAATGTTCATGAGCTTCACCAAAAACCTTTCCTAAAAAATCTAGCGGTGCTGTAGTGTACTAAGTTTCGCAAAAAAACACTGTCTATGAGGAAGGCAAGGAAAATAACCTTGTAAAACCAATTTTCCTAGAACAACTCTGAGCCCTGCGTCCAGGTTTATCTAGCTTCGGAATCCAGTACGCTACTCTGCTAAGCCGTAGTGCTAGACAAAGCACTGATGCGTAATGATGAAACAAGCTCAGTTGTTTGAAAAAATTATGAGGGATGGAAAATAAAAACCAAAGGTTGTACTGTTCGTGACCGCATTTTTAAAAAATATCCCTTTGAATAAGGCGACTAAAATGTCCCGACACACGATAAGGAAGATGGCGATGCGACGAATCGCTGTATATTCGAACAAAGTAATAAACCTGTAGTCCCACACTGATAATGAGATGTTTTTCAACTTGTGGACTGCCAAGACAAAACCAGCAAGGGCCAGTGAGAGCGGCTGAACGAAAAAGGAAAAAATAATCATTGAATAGAAAGACACATGAAGGGAAGGAGGAATTCTGAGCAGCGATTACGTCTCTGAAGTCTGATGTCGGAAATCTACGAGCAACAAGAGGTGACCGGAGAAGGATGCTTTGACTTGTAGTAGAGCAAGGAAAGCCAGTCGACGGTGAAACGAGCTGAGCACATTCAACCGAACGCATTGAGATTCAAGCTTACTTGCATCCGGCGTTCTCCCTTCTCAATAACTGACGTAGCTATCTGAATTGCAAGGAAAATAAGAGATACGAACGGGGTCCCTTTGGTTGCTTCCTCTTGCCATCCGCATCCGTTGATTCTAAACGTGAAATATTGAATCACTTGGTAACAACTCGATCAATGCAAAGCTAATCCCTAAATAAAACGATAACTTTGTTGGGTAAGTCTGCGTTGCACACTCGATTTCGAGCGTAACAGAAACCAGAGTCGGGGCTCTGAATTTTTTCTAGGGAAGTGGAATTCATGAAGTGGTTTCCCGTAGCCTTCCTCACCACTGGCGTTTTAAAAGTGACACACGGAGAAATCGAACTGACAACCCCTGGGTAAGTCTACCTAACTCATGTTTCGATTTAAATCCCACTATTCAATCTTTAAAAACTGCTCAATCTAACTGCTATGAAACAGCCACGCCTACTGACCCGTGAGACCTCTAAGATTTATGCTAATTGAACAGTATTGTGGACCTTCCTATCAATAACAACATACCTCGTGATTCATACGCCCGGAATTACAATGGCCTAGACTCCCTTTACTCAAATGCAAACTTGAGCCACTGGTAATATCCCGATGAGGATAGCTCAGTGTTAGGATTCTAGCCCATTGACCATATGGTCAGTGATTCGAATATATCCTCAGCTAAACTTCCGTTTAGAGTGAGGAGAGTCGCAACCCCTCTCTGTAGTTACAGATGTAGGAATCATGAGGTGTGATAAGTGGTTCGAAATCACCTTCAGCTAAAGTTCCATTTAGAGTGAGGAGAGTCGCAACCCCTCTCTGTAATTACAGATGTAGGAATCATGAGGTGTGGTAAGTGGTTCGAAATCACCTTCAGCTAAAGTTCCATTTAGAGTGAGGAGAGTCGCAACCCCTCTCTGTAATTACAGATGTAGGAATCATGAGGTGTGGTAAGTGGTTCGAAATCACCTTCAGCTAAACTTCCATTTAGAGTGAGGAGAGTTGCTAGCTCTCTGTAATTACAGATGTAGGAATCACGAGATGTGGTCCCATTAAGAGGAAGCCTGGACACAAGACAAAAGCTTCGCAGGGTTCAAATCTTTACCTCTTACATCTAGGTAGAAGCATATCATCAAAAAATATCGTGACGCCTTTCAACGTTCATTTTTACTCCCTTTATGCTCCGTAAAATCCGAGCACCGCTACAGCTACCGATGCTACGAAATCAGTTCATCATTTGGCAACGAAATTTGAAAACTACGTGCATGAAAACGAAGGGTGGATACTCAATCACAAACCGTTCTTTCGTTTCTGAGACTGCTCAAGTTTCTTTTGGTCGAAGAAAAACTGCTCTTGCTTTGACTTATTCTAAAAGAGAGAACTGCGTATTCAGCAGGCATAAAAACGACTGAAGGATGCGAACAGAGTGGAAATGAAGGCTAGCTTTGATTTTCAATCGTAGGAACTCTTCATTAGGAATAATATCTTCCACCATATTCCACTGGGAACTTTTTGACAGATATCAGTTGCTCTTTCCTGATCATCATTATTATCATTATTATCAGTTGCAGACTTGTCTAAATTCTGGCATACTATCATCATTATTGTTATACCATTCGAACCCCCTACTACATCTTTTGCTGCAGAAATAAAACTTGAACCAATCCTGACCTTCATCCCTATTAATAGACCTGTCGCATTATATCGGTTTAATATCCATTTTCATATATATTTACATTTATTTTTCCCCCATTGTATTAGTTTTATGTTATAAACCATAAGCCAGACAAGCCACTTCCAGACTACCAATGTATTAGAGAGGTTTGTTATTGTACTTTAAATCGAATTTGAATGAAAGGTTTCCATAATTATAACTTTTGTCATCCTCATCGTCAAATTTGTCACTATAGCTGTTTATACCCCTAACTATACCTTTTGCTCCAGAAGCATAACTTGGAGCAATCCAGATCATCTTATCTATTAGATCTGTCCCTTTAAAGATATTTAATCATTTTTACATATATGTCACTTACAATTGTTTTAGACGTATATTATAAACCTAAGCCAGGCTAGTCACTTTGGAACGATTTATGTCTTAGAGAATTTTGTGATTTTAGTTCAATTTGAATTCGAATGAAAGGCGTCCATTATTACTGGTGTCATAATTATTCCATTAATCAATACAATGACAGACCATAGAACACTTTTTCCAATCATCGATAAGAACAAACGCCATGGTTTAAGAATCATCAGTTCTCGTAACCCATGCACCAAAAATAGAACATTCGGTCGCGGAGACAAAAAGACGTGAAAATTACTCGACGAGTGAAGTGTCCTCAAATACAACTTACTGCGCATAAACGGTATACTCTTTATTGACATATGACCCTCATTTTGCGTTCAATATTTATAGAGAAAGAAACGAGGTGTAATATTCGATGCGAGTGCCAGGGAGCACCTGATTTAAAAGGTACAATCCTGAGCCACAGCATTGTGGGGTAGCGTGGCCAGCTTCATTCTTCACCCTTAACGATAAGACAGGGACCCAAGGGTGAAATAGGGCATCAGACCCGGAACGAAATTGGCCCCAGCCCCGAGCCCTCATGAAAGCGGAGACGTGCTTTAACCACTTTACCAATCACAGCCTAATGAATACGGAAAATTCACGTTTTGACAGGTGAACGAAAAAAGACAGACATCAAGCAAAAAAACTAGGTACATCATGATTGAAATCTTATACCTGACTTTCTACTTCTTCTTTCTCTTGAAGAATTTTTTGGTAAGGAAATTCGGTTGTGTCTTCGGGCTGTCTGATCAGCTCGTCTCTTGCCAGTTGAGACATGGGGGAGATGGTGAACGCATAAAGAAACTGTAAGGATGTCGAAAAAACTAATGACGGAAAGATGATCAATGCTTTTTATCCGAATATATGAATAATCAATAATGATGTTAGGGAAAGCCAAACGGAGTTAAAAAAAAGTACCAACATTATACTTTTCTATTTATGCACACACCCATATAATGTGGGCATTTAATGCCAAGGTCCCCGTTCAACGTGAAGGGTTACAAAGGGGGTCATGAAGGGTCAATATTAAAGGTCAAGGTCAATAGATCGAGGGTCAATACATTAAGGGCATCTGGTGAAGATATAGATAGAGAATGATAGCATCTGTAACTGCCTAGACGGTGATCACATTATACCCAAGAAGGATCCAAACAATGAAGGGAAAAAACAAACCTTTTTATTATCCTTACTGAGAAACTGTGCCAGACTTATGAATCTTGTCACATGCTCTTGTTTGGTGCGTAGAACTTGGTGATTCCTTTCGTTTGTATGAAGAAACAATCAATTAACTTATCATCAATCAGGTTCATCAATCAACAAACAATTTATCCATTGATTAGCTATGTGCCATTTGACAGATTCTTTGGCGATTCTACCAGTCCACCAGTTGCAGAGGAATGTTAAGATTCAACTGATTGATCAATCAAAAGGGACTCATCAATTAACAAACTAAAATCATTCAAATCACTTAACCCTGATACCAATGTACCAATCCTGTTACTTTATGGAAAGATTACTTGGTATGAAATTAATGCAAGAAAATGCAAGAAAATGCAGAAAGCCGCAATTTTCAATAGTAAACATACCTGTACGGGGTTCTTTCAAAATGATGATTCTCATCTGATGTAAAATGATATCTCGGTTTGAGAACTGAAGCCGCTAAAGATACCAACTTGGAATCATCTGACACCTCAAACTTGATAAGGAAAGAAACGAAACCTCTTAGTCGTGAATATGAAGCTCGGTTCATAACCATGCTACCATATTAAGCATAAACTATCGTATTATATGTGTAAATATATTTATGTATAAATATATGCATCTATCCATAAACATATATACATAAATATAATTAATGCCTCTATAAGCTCTTTGTGGGTTTTACCTGCCATAAGAAATGGCTTTGATTGCTTCAAACATTGGTTACTGTCATGTTGTTATGCTATGTTTTTTGTTATACTATCGTGTTGTGTCAGCCTTATTACTTTAATCTCATTTGCATGTACTAATAGTAAGTCTCCGTTGCGAACTTATGTTCAAGTTGTGAGTTCACCCAACGCTGCGATTTCCCTACACTTTAGTCCTCAATGCGAGTACAATGAGAGATGTAACAGTTACCGTGGAAGCCTTGAATGGCTTTCTCATTCAAAGGAATTGAGAAAGACATTACAATTGAGCTTTGAATTCTGTAGCGATAAGTTGCGATAGAGTGCTCACTTTGCAAGCAGTAGGAAAGACATCTATGCTTTTCAAGATTACACCCACAACTTGAATTAGTACATGCTCCTTCTTTCTTAGCACTGGGACTTTGTGAAAGAGTATGGGATTTAAACAGGCAGTGCTCTCAGATATCAAGTCCCCAACTGTCGCATTCACTGTGCCTGCAGCAGCGTGTTGCCCAAAGACTACACAAATGGAGGCAGGTGCCATCGTATTCAACAATGAGTGGGGGAAGAAAACTTGACCATTTTGATGCATTAACTAGATGAAGATCAAATATAGTGCACTGTGGCTAATAAATTACTTCAAGAAACTCACACTGTTATTAGTGTATTTTGTTATACTCTTTGGCCAAACTGATGTTATGAGAATGTCTATGCCAGCGAAATCTTTGTCACTATTTGATCGCTTTAACATGTTCTCAATATCATCTCTTTTGAAAGTGCTGTTGCCCTGATAAAGACATACAAAAATTCAAACTAAATCAATCGGTGAATTCTTAATCAATCAACCAATCAATCAATCAACCAATCAACCAACCAATCAATGAAACAATCATTCATTCAGCCAATCAACCAACCATTCAGTCACTCAATTCATTAAATGCCAGTCAATCAACCTCTCAATCAATCAATCAATCAATCAATCAATCATTCAGTTGATCAGTCAGTCAATAATTCAGTCAATTAACTATTGAATAAAACAGTCACACAATACAATTTCTGACCAGATTTTCACACCTTGTTAGCAGCAGTGGCTTGTTTCCCACTTACATAAGCAATTTGCAACCCAGATGTTCCAGTGTAGATGCCTTTTCTCCCTATAGAAAACAGTTTATGCATTTCTAAGACATAAGCACTATCTAATAATTCAGCATGACAAGAAAAAAATGCAAATCAAGAGCAATTAGGACTGTATAGAGAATGGATTGGCTTATTCAAGTCAATGCCATTTACAATTTTGTTCTTGACATTGCACTTATATGTTAAAGCTCTTACTGCTTTAAAAATGATTTGGCATAAGGCATTTTCGATGTAGGGACCTCTCAGTTGTTACAGTACTTGCTCACATGACCAATGAGCAGAAGGGAAACCCTTTGGCAGCCAACGGGCAACACTAACAAGCTTCTATAACTTCTTTTTAGTGAGTTATGTTAAGGAAAGGTCATAGTGGCCTATTCAAAGCCCTAACAATGGAAGAAAGAAGAAAGTAGCAGTAGTTGAAGCAGCTGGACTTTCATTTAGTATGAAAAGAGTGGCTAGTCCTGTTGAAAAGAGGCACTTAATGGATGGTGAAGTGGCCAAGTTTAGATCGTGGTGTGGCCGAGTGGTTAAGACACAGTGTTTCAAATCATGCAAGGACCATGTGTGGGTTCGAATCCCGTCGTTGGAACCACTAACCACAAGCCAACAGTCAATTCAACTGTCCATCGAGGCCGTTTAATCATCACTATTACTGAGTGGCTCCAGAACATTTGAACCATCATTTGCATAACAATGCTTGATTATAGAATCATTATGTATAATGCTGTGATTATGGAACACATTGTTGAACTCATCTTTGATGTTTGGAAATAGCTTATGGCTTTGTTAGATCCGTATGTGTTAATGCTATATTACAAATAGTTTATTTCCCATTTACAACTGAAAGCTTAAAACATTCATTGGGACATAAAGACAAGTGACACCACATGTGACTGTTGCACTGCACAAGAGACAATGGACCATCCATTGCAATGCCCAGATCTGCCACAGATATGCTCCATAGCCGATCTGGTGACTTACAACTCTGTTGCTGCAAACTGCATTGACAGATGGATGGGAAAACTTTAACAACACGATGATGATGATGACTGAAAGCTGCATCAATAAAGGAGTTTGATTATTCGTTCAACGCCTCTTATCGCATATAATCAACATAGCTCATATGCACTTCTATTTTTTGGTATCAAAAGGTCAACAGCGACGCAGAACCTGGTCACTGCTTTCAATTAATAGATTCTCAGTGCCTTAAAATCTACCTTAGAAATCACATCCATTAGGAATCAAGAGGAAAAACCCTATTGATAACAAAAAGGGCCAGGGCCTTGTTCAATACTACAATCTGGTTTGGGTACTAAGGAGCAAGCATAAAAACGAGCCACTTTGATATCACATATAAATTTGGTAACTCACCTAAGTAGGTTATGTTAGAGCACATCTCCCCACCATCTTCTATAGAAACATGTTTGTAGAATGTTTCTTGGTCAGATGATAAGGGCCCAAGTATATACAATGGAACAGGGGATAGGATTCTCCCTTCTAAACAATCTTTCCATTCTTTCTCACAGACATCTGATGATGTAAAGAACTGCCCAAGGCAGAGAACCATCTACAATTAGAGGGGAAATCACAATTAGCTCAAGATATTAGTTTGATTGACAAATTATATCTTTATGAAATTGATTTTTAATTTGAACAAGAATCTTTCCAAAGAACTACTAATGGCAAACGTTTACCTCAAACGGTCCATTTTTCTTGTTCAGATTTCCAATCTTCTTGAAGAATTTGGAAAACTGTCCTTTTACGTCCCCACAGACCAGTCTAGAGACAGCAAAAGGCTCAAAATATCATCCAGGTAAATGGAGGGAGGCATTCTTTGCATCTTTGAAACTAATTTGAGTCTTTTACTCAAATACAGTACTCAGTAACTCTTCAGAAATAAAATTATCTTGACTCAAAGAATACTTTGCATTGCGGTCTGCAGTCAGTGCACTATTATTACTACTATTACTTGCAGCAGCAAAGTATTAGAATAGCATTCCTTTTGATATAAAGGAATCACAATATTTTAATAGCTTTTCCCAAAAAAACAAAGCCTTCCTATCTGAAACTAATTGCTTAAGTAACAAAAATTGTTAATTCCATCCATACAATGTATCTTGTTTCTGTGCTTGGTGTGGTTGTGTATTGCTATATTGTGTTGATTTCTTCTATCCATGTGCTATTTTCCAAAACATGGTTGAGTATTTCTTGTAGTTTTGCTGTTTCCATGCATAGTAATTATTGATAAATTGCATTTAGTGGAATCGAGAATATGAAACTGAACTGCACTGAATGAATTCTTTACTCTTACTGAACCACATCTAAGGCTAAACACGGTAAGGTAAGGCCAGAGGAAGCTGCTAGTTTTCGAGGCCAATGCTGAATACTGCAGCTAAAAAATTGATTCACAAAAAGAATGCAAACATTTTAAAAGAACCCATGTTGATCTTCACTTCTTTCAATAAATTTTTCTTGCTATCTTGTACTTTCTCTAACGCATTTCTTCAATCAACATGTCGACATCGTAAAAGAAGTTTCCCGCAGCTTCTGATTTAGTTGGCCGCCATTTTCAATTTTCGAAAGATCGCGCCAGTTGAAGAGACCTGGGATCGAAGTAGCCTGAGACCGAACGATAAGTTGATTCTGAACAACGTGATGATTCTTTTGCCGATAAGTTGGATGCCAGCCTAACTTCAAAATGTCCGAGCAGGTCTGTACCAATTAATACATTACGATCACAAAATATAGCGATCACCACGTGTACCCATAATGGCTTGAATTTTCTGCCTCCACATTTTTAAAGCTTTGCCTCGTGGAACACGTGTAGAAGAATCTTGCCCGTCAGGACCCAACCTGACATGGGTAGGCCTAGGGCCAACTTCAATGTGACCACTATTCGTTTGATGTGTAAGGTTAAGTGAATTCTGGAAGCATGTAAATCTAATGGACTAATTTACACCGCAGTCACGAACAGTCCCCTTTACTCTTGCTAAGGGTTAAGGGCGTGAAGCAAGACAAAATGTGCCCCACAACAAGACGGATTTATGAGACTAATTTCCCCTATAAAAACACTGCAAAGAGCTTCAATAACTGACACCATTGGCAAATTGTGTCGATCCAAACTAATTTTATTGTATGTTCTCGTGTGGTGTACAAGATAATTAATTTTGCTGGAAGATAGGTACAGGAACTGTCCTGCATTATCTACACCTCCCTGTCGATGGTCTTTTCACTAAGAGAATAGATTAATTAGATAGGAAGTTGCTCTTACAGGCGCTGTTTTGCACTGTTTACTGATCGTGTAAAAGAACTGAAGCCTTGTTTGTGAAGGAATCATACTTCAATCCAAGCATGTCTACTTTTGTGGTTTAGTTCAACATAGTGTTTTCCTTGGTGCATTCTATCATTGTTTGAAATTTCAACCCAGTTCATTGAATGAAGTAACTGAACTTTGTGTTTTCATTCTTCACAGACAGAAAGAGCATATCAAAAACAGAGGCCCATTTTCCAAAACAAAAAGAGGGTCGCTGGAAAAGTTAGCAAGGCCAAAGAACAAAGATTTGTCAAGAATGTTGGCCTTGGATTCAAGACCCCAAGAGAGGTAATTTTTTCAAAAATTATGTGTACAAAAGTAGATCTATCAATCCCTTTAATATTTACAGGAAAGTGCCACCTAATTATTGCTTCAAGGTATGTCAGCTTTTTCACCATAGCAGTTGAATACCCAACTGTTGTTCTACTTACATCAGTTGATAAGTAATAGTTGGTTCTGGGGCTAACTTCCTTCAGTCTTTGGCGAGTAGCACTTAATTCTGAGAGTATTTTTAGCTTTTGGAAATTTGGGTTATGACCAACAAATGCACCAGAATTAGTAATAACCAGCAGGGTTTTGGATTGATGCAATGTACGCAAGAATGGTTGGGGTTCCAGTTAGTCTTTTAGTTTCTTTCATCTCCTTTGCAACTGTTGTTATGCCTGGCAATGTAAACTTTTTCAGTCCATTTCAAGATATGCATTCTAGCATTTCAACTGAAGTTTCCCTTTGTTAAATAACATTTCAAGCTCTTAAGTAAAGGTTTTACGTATTTTTATATTTTGGCCACAAATTTCTAGTGTCTAATTGAGATTTTGCAGACCGTAGGATGCATTCAGCAAAGGGACTGTAGAAGCCACATTTTTGCAAAGATTTCTTTTCCAGCAAATTTTAACAAAATAATGACCCATCATATGGAATTAAGTACTCTATTAATAAACTACGATAGAGCACTGACTGAAAATTTACAATTTAAGCTTTAAATGTTTATACCAATTGAGTGTAGCTTCACATTTTTTCTCATTTCAAACATAGAATGGGATCAGTGTTTATCCCACAAACTGTCTTCCATTGATGTTACTTTGGTATTGGTCTCCAGTAAGAAAAAATGCTATCTTATTTTGCAAAAATCTGAAATTGAAAGAATATTGAGGTTTTTTGTGCTGTTGATGATTGATTCATGTTGTCTGTTCCTTCCAGGCTATTGAGGGCACATACATTGACAAGAAGTGTCCCTTCACTGGCAATGTAAGCATCAGGGGTCGAATCTTGTCAGGCACAGTGCAAAGTTTGAAGATGAAAAGAACCCTTGTCATCAGACGAGACTACCTTCATTACATCAAGAAGTACAATCGTTTTGAGAAGAGACACAAGAATTTAGCTGCTCATCTTTCGCCTTGTTTCAGGTAGGCCGAAGATAGTGGATTTTTTAGTCCTTTAAGGTAGATAATAGGAACATTTGTTTGCAAAGAGCAAGTATGAGAGCATTGAGCTTTTGAACAGGATCTTGGTAACTGGCAGTTTAGAGTTTTATATTTTTACATCTGAAAATAAGTGATGCCGTTGCGTAGTTGTTAAGCATGCAGACTCACAACATGGGTTGTCGGTTCGATTCCTCCTTGTGTCACGTTTAAAAACGCGACGGGAAACCACCTCACGAATTTCACTTCCCTAGAAAAAAACTCAGAGCCCTGTCTCTGGTTTCTGCTACACTTGAAATTATGTATGCAATGCACATCTAATAGTGAACATAGCAGGTTATGAACGACAGTACTTAGCTTATTTTAAAAACATTATGACAGCTATACCAAGAAATACAAAATAATATCTCAACCTCCAGCCAGGCCTAGGCAAAATATGAGAAATGTTTCCTGTGAATATGTAAGCATAAAAATGCAGTGTGTAAAATGCAAATTTAGTGTTCCTGGTAACAAAGTGGGGCAGCAAACTTTCCCTGATTTTGTCTATTTTGTTGAGTTTTTGTGTGATCACTTTTCCCAGATCACAGTTTAATGGATGATGATTTGCATTCTTGATTTAGATTGAAGATTTTTTGCAAAGCAATGCTTTCACATTCAAAATATATTAATATTCTTGGATACGTAAATCATTCTTGTTAAAATGGTCACTTAAATAAATATGGATTGAAGGGCGGTTATCAATTGATGAATGCATTGAGCAAAGTCTAAATCTCAATTATAAGATACAGCTAGCTGTTGTCAGCTGTTGTCTGATTCAGAGCAATGATGATATGTTTGTCTCGTTCGTATGACAATTTGTATGATTATGAAAATACTATATCTGAGCTCTGTATTCACCCTTCAAATCTTGTTACGTAAAATTTTTGGTTTTAAGCAACTTTGTAAAATTTATTCTCTTAACATTTCTTTGTCTTAGGGATGTCCAATTAGGTGATTTGGTCACTGTTGGTCAGTGTCGTCCCTTGAGCAAAACTGTCAGGTTCAACGTTCTGAAGGTCAGCAGAGCTCAGAAAGGAAAGAAGAGTTTTGAGAAATTTTGAACTGTAAATTTGATGTAACAAATCAAAAATGTGACCCAAATATGAGTGAATTTTCTGTCTTTTTCTGTCCTTGTGACCCAACACCACAGTGTTAGTGAAATGCCTGTGATTTATGTGCATACAATCTAGAATGCACCACCTCTTTCATTGTATAACCCATCCAGGTACATTGCTCCGTGGGAGAGGCAAGCTAAATTGGTGTTCGCTCGTATCCGCTTTTCTCAGGAGGCCAAACTGCAACCATTGTAGCATTTCTTGTTGAATTCCAAGGTAATCGCAGCTTCGTATGCATGCTCTAAAATTTCCATACCGCAGATGAGAGTAGATGATTAGAGACGCAACGGGTGCTTTTCAGTTGCTGCAAATATACCGCTTTCTATTGACGATTAGTGTGGTCAGTAATTGAATCAATCAAAATCTTTATTAATGTATCAAAATATTTAGCTTCCAAGCCAATTCAGGACAGAACAAGGAGGCTTAAAAATTCAGTTGAATGCAATATATGATAAGAAATACTATTTTCTCAAAAGCGTTCAAGTTTCGAGGTGTCCTTCAGGCGTTATCACGTCACATCAAGTGAAGCTTTCACTTAAAATCCGGAAAGTAGCCAGGCATCTTTAATTCAAAGCAGGAATTACATTTGTAATTCTATCGAGAGGAAGCAGCAGGAGTAAACTGCCAGATAGTGTAGTTTCTCAGTGGTCTCTGATCTTCCGTCGTCCGCCCCCTCGATCCCTCAGAGGGAGGCAAATCTGAATTTTGGTGGCCATCTTGAAAAGGGTCGAAAAAATCTCCCACTGTTTCAAGCAATAGAGAACTGCTCATTTTGAAAACAATAATCAACCACAACTCGACGTCTCGGCTTCACTGTGATAGCAAATTTTATCTCGAATCATTTCACAGTTGAATGAATCCAAGGCCATTGGCTATGATGGTATTACGAAAGTGATCCGATCAAGCTAATAAGATGACGACATTTTATATTCTTATTTCCATTGTGTTAAATTTGAATTGGCGAGTTACTCTTAAACGAAGTCGAGTTTAGGGGACCGTCTAAAATGTATCTTATTTCGTCGGCATCCTTCTGTCTGCATGAGACGATGGAGTAGCCCTGGAGTGTTATCTCCAGTGGAGCTACATAGCCTGGACAGGGTGTATGGGAGACGAGCTGTTGTACAGACAGCAAGCCCTCCCTTTTCGCCCGGCCGGTGGGTCCAAGGGAACGACGAGTGTCGATACAGCTTGGGCACCAACAGCATCGCATAAGTTCCCGAAGTGGCATTATTTTGCCAAACCGCCTTCGGGACTCCAGCTCCTGATTTTCTGTTGGCGTACACTCCCCTAGCCTTTCCCAGAACGGGCATACCGCAATGCAGCAGTGGTATGATGTAACCCGGAAAGGGAGGTTTATGGGTACTGCACCTTGCCCAAGGGTGGCCCAGCACAGTGGTAACTAAGGGGTAGGGATATTCGTCCCCAAGCCTTTGAACTCCCGAACCAAGGCCTCGCCACCGGATGCAGTTAAACGTCATATCTTATGTACAATGCGATAAACCGTAATTTGAAGCAAATTAGAACAATCAATCAAAGATAAAACTCATCGCCCCCAAATTGAATTTTCAAATTTCCTTTGCTTAACTTTAGCTAATAGGCTATTCCACAATCAATTTCTCTGCACCAGGAGAAAACATTTTTGCCCATCTGCAGACTTTTTCTTGGGCAATTTAACGAATTTTGCAGCAATACGAAAACGGGGAATGACACTGCGACGGGTCGACTGCATACGTAGGTATCGTGGCGCTGCTTCATTCTAGATTGTTCTCCTTAGAGCCAATAAGCAAAGTGCTATTGTTCATATCCCCCTCTGCAACTCCCTTAGCTGGCTTCAATAAGTCTTCGAGTCTTCTTCAATTTGTAGTTGCTTATGATTGAAATGTCCAAGAGAAAGAGCAGCCTAAATCCAACTTTATTGAAGGCATCATTGCAGAAAAGATAGTCATCATAGCCTAAAAATCCAAGTCATTTGCAGCTGCCAATAGTAAGAACAGCCATATGTGGCACAGAAAACATTTAGCTAGAGGCAGCTCTTTGTGGTCCTCACAGCTTGATAGTTTGAAAGACAGTGCACTTTGCAAGAGTTCAACAGGAGAATGAAACTGGGGTGGAATTTGTTGCAACTGCAGGTTGCGTAAAATTTTTATCAAGGATTTATGTTTTTTGGATTAGTTTTCATTTCTAATAATTAATTGTAGTTATACTCCTCGTTATATATTTTTAGCTTTAGTTGGCATTAGCTTCGTCTTTAGCTGAATATATTAAGAACCAGCTTTAAATAAATTGATGATGATGACGATGATAATGACGATGATGATGACGATAATCATGATGATGATGATGATGACGATGATAATGGCGATGATGATGATGATTACGATAATCATGATGATGATGATGATGATGATGATGATGATCATGATCATGATCATGATGATGATGATGATGATGACGATGACGATGATGATGACGATGACGATGAAGATGGCGATTATCATGATCATGATGATGATGACGATGATAATGGCGATGATGATGATGATTACGATAATCATGATGATGATGATGATGATGATGATCATGATCATGATCATGATCATGATGATGATGATGATGATGACGATGACGATGATGATGACGATGACGATGAAGATGGCGATTATCATGATCATGATGATGATGACGATGATGACGATGATGATGACGATTACGATAGTGATGATGATGATGATGATGATGATGATGATGTTGATGATGAGGATGATGGTGGTGATTCTCAATGCTAACTTGGTTGCATATTAGTAAATCTGGCTTGTTTTGCGATGATATACAATAATGATTCCACAGCTGGTCTCTTTAAGGGATTCTTTATCGAACCATTTCTACGTCAGACGACTGTTGAGAATCTAGGACAATCACTTTGGGTATATCTGAGGCTATTTGCTAAGATTGGCATGCATATTTCCGCCCGTCTAAAACATAGGTCGTAGAAAGGGGATATTATACTTAAAGATAGTTAATCGTTTTTGGTGGGCGTAGACTAGAATGTAGTCCTTGGTGGCCAAAACTTTGAAAAAAAGAATGTATACCACATGGATGCTATGATATCACGTGGATGCTATGATATCACGTGAATGCTGATGCTTTACAGGGCTCTATGCTCGTATCGTTTCTTCCCAACATCAATCATTCACCCGATAAGATCCTTCCATGGGAAGGAATTTAAATAGAAATAGTGAAAACAGACTTGATAGCATAAAGAAAATATGACTGAGATCTCTATCTTGTTCCTAAAAGACGAAAAAGAAGAATCTTCCTTGGTCTCACGCTTTGGTTGATTCCAGATTTCCTCTCCTCGAAATAGAAGCAGTATCTGCTTTTTTGATAACTTGTATGAATGTTGCTAAGAAGTCAGGATCCAAAACAGAGTGCCTTTGTAGACGTAAGCACTCGATTTTTTTGAGAAACTTGGCAGGACCTTTTTACATGAGCGTCTTAGAATTTTATGAGATTTTTTTAAAAAAATGCTTTGCAACAGGTTTTTTGACATAAGAAACCCAATTCGTGTAACTTTGCCAACCCCAGCTAATGTTTATTTCAAAGGGATTGGGGATCTGGTCAACGCGAAGGACTTGCAAGCACCATACCTCGAGATTTTGGAGTTTTAATGTTGTTTGTGGCTAGTGGTGTTCATAGAAGGAGGCCTTCCCGGTGGCAAACCCTGTGTGCATCTGCACCAAGTGGGAAAATTAACTCCTTCACCACTCTCTCACCATGTTATACATGCTAGACATGCTTAGAGAGACAAGATTATATATGTAACTTAGCTATCCTTACACGTTCATCTGTGTTCATGAAAGGAGGCCTTCCCACAACCAAATCCTGTGAGCACATGCACGGAGCAGGGAAGTCAACTCCTCCACCACTCTCTCGCCATGCTCTGCATGTAAGATATGGTAAAAGAGGCACGATTCCTTACTTACAGTGGCTAAAATGGCTTACTGCTTTGCAGCTGAAAAGCAAATTTAAGTTTAAAAGCATGATAAATTAACAGCAAAAGTTTCCGCATTTTTTCAGCCCCAGACAAAACCTTGCACCAAAGCCTCTTACGTTTTGGAAACGTGACTATACAGTCTCTTGTAGGAGTCTTCTTGTACAAATCGAGTGTATTCATAATATGAGCGCTTTCAATTTTCTGACAGACAGCTCAATTGCTATTCACAATACCCCCTGTTCATTCTGTTTTTTTTTAACGAAGTGCGGAATAGGAGGAGAATCGCATTAGGTCACACTGAAAGGGCGAGTTCAAGCGTAAAATGTTTGAAAGCTCTAAGCTGAGTTGTTGTTACGAGAAACCAAGTGCATGAGAGTCTAGCAACAGAAAGGTTTGGGTGCCAAGAAATCGATTCTGACAAGGCCCTGAATTTCACTGTGGAAGGTAGGCTTAAAGAATATTTCCTACGAAAAAAATCTTCAAAAGTGAATTCATTGTCACATTAGGCCGAAGACCTAACCCACGTCAAAAGACCCAAGGTTACGTATCAGAATGTTCGCAGCAACACCTATCAAGAATCAAAATAAACGCAAATTAGAAAGCAGGAACTCAGTTTTTAGATCCTACGTTATTGTGCTACCAGTACTTGCCGAATTTTCTGAGAATTTTATAGGCTCTTTCTTCAACCGAAGAAGGCTCGCATTTTCAAGAACATTTTACATTGTGTTATGTTGTTGATATTCCCAACTTTGCTTTCTCTCTGTTCGTGACTCTGTCTTTAAGATTCATACAATTAAAGCCTTCACGAGCAACTGTCTTATCTCCCCGGATGAGCTGTAGGAAACTCAAGATTGATCAACTTAGCAGGTCGGATACTGTGCCATTTAAGTGACCGATTCTAGCTTTCCATTCTTAGAGATGGAATACCTTGAATAAGTTGTCAATTGTTCTTGATTACTGGCCTACTAAACCGTTTGAAAGCCTGTTCTCTTTTTGTGAATTTTTCACCTTTTCGGCAGCTTAAACCGTGGGACTTTTCCATTCAAGTGCAACTGTTAAGATTATCTTTCTCGTCATAATCCAGCCCATGTTCAAGTAGCCGTTATCTGGGAGCACATCTAGGTGAGATTGGAATGGGTTTCGTCAGTACATCAAAGAAAAACCTTCGTCCCAGATAGCGTAAAGCCGTTTAAAGGGTTGACCTTACTATCGTAGATGCTTTTTCAATCAGAAATCTTTGATCTTTTTATTTTCACAAACCACGTCACCTTTCACAAATGTGCCCTTAGCCGTGTTTCCATGGATCTGAAAGGCCTCAATGAAGCAGACAGATGCGTCGAAAGAAATCGGATGTAATTTGAAATGGATTTAGTCGATTTAGAATGATTAAGACTTGAAGAAGTCTTGTAATATGTGCTTTACAAGTGCGAGCAGAATTCACGAACAAATACCCCAAGGTGATTAAACCGCAATATTTGAAAGCACTTTAGAGTCGTAAGCAAGAAATCTAAAGAGTTTTTAGTCAGTGGATATCAACCTGTGACGTTTGTACAGTCGGCACGTAAAAAATTGAGAGCACATTGTTTGCTCACGCACGTGAAAATTTACTCAGAAGAAAGGTGCAAAGCATCAAGTATGAAGGGATTGCAACATATCGTCAAAACTCGCAAAAGCGAATGAGGGTTTGATTACGCTGTCGCCATGCTTCTTCATCCATCAATATTCTACAAGCACAAGACTGAATTCTCTATTCTGAGCTGTCCTTCAAGATTTGAACTTTGAAGAAGTTTGCCACCGTGACATGCTTTTTACCACGCAAAGGTAAATGTCAGTGCGAATCTCCAGCTTTGAGTTGCAAATGGCCGTCATGGTTAAGCATGCGGACTAACAAAGCAGGGGTTGTCAGTTCGATTTCTCCATGTGTCGCAATAAAGACGCCATTGGTGAAGAAGGCAACGGGAAACCACCTCACAAATTCCACTTCCCTACAGAAACTCAGAGCCCTGTCTCTGGCTTCTGCTACGCTGGAAATTGAGTATACAACGCAGCAGTTATTACATAAATCAGCAAGTTTATCTCTCTGGAACTATCATGAAGTTGGATTCAATCAGAAGAAGAAGACGCTTGTATATATATTCATAAAGATAACATGACAAATATGTATGCATGCACTAATATATAAAAATACAAGTGAATAGATATATAAATACACAAATATACAAATATGTAAATATATAAGTATATAAGTATATAACTATATAAATATACAAATATACAAATATGTAAATATATAAATATATAAATATATAAATATATAAATCTATAAATCTATAAATATATGAATATATAGATATCTAAATATGTAAATATATAAATATACAAATATATATAAATATATATATATTGATATATTTTAATATATAAATATATGAATATCTAAATATGTAAATATATAAATATATGAATATCTAAATATGTAAATATATAAATATGTGAATATATAAATATGCAAATATATAAATATATACATATCTATATATTTTAATATATACATATTTATATATTTAAATATATGCATATCAATATATATAAATATGAAATATCCGCCTTTTACAATCTATTCCACAACTGATTTAATTTTAAAACAGTCTATTTATTCTAAGACGGAGAGATCTGGTAAATGAAGATACACTGTAATAAGCAATGAAACATAACATTAACTCAATGTGGATGCTTTGCGGATAACAGAGAGGTAGTGAGTCCAAATCCTACACGTGTCACAATAAAAACGCCATCGGTGAGGAAGACAACGGGATACCATCTCATAAAATCAATCACCTTATAAAATACTCCGAGCCCTGTCGCTGGTTTCTTCTCGCTAAATCGAGTGAAATCGAGCATGCTACGCAGTTTTTCCAACACACAAAGAAATCTTCCTCGTAAGGTGAACCCTCGGAAGTTCAGCTGTAGTTGTTACATTATTACATATGTTTCTTTCTTTCTTACTAGGTGCATTTGCTGTAAGAGTATCGGCATTAAACATCGATAAATGAAACGAAAAGTGGAATCAAGTGTTCTCTTTTGCAGCGATATCTGAAGGTGGCTGTGCATCTCTAGGCAATACTACCGCTGGTCGTGGTTTGCAGGAAGAATCGTTCAGTGCATTCACATGCTGACAGAATGCAACGTAACGCATTTAAGCCTCAATTTACCCGCTCAAGAAAAACAGATTCGCTTCTGCCAAGTGTCGTCGTGCTCCCGAAAATCAGTGTTGACCGAGAGGCTAAGTTGTACAATACGGAATCAATTCCCGTTGACCATCTTGATTTGGATCAGTTGACATCAAGTGAATTGCTGCCAGATTTTCAACGTACACCGAAAACTTCACGCGAGCCAACGAATACAGCTAGGAAGAGCAGTCTGCAAACAAAGTCACTACCAGGTACCCTAGAATGGCTGCTGAGTTTCGTTTGATTAGAATGATTTCGTCTGCAACGCATGGACATTCATCCAGCTATCTTGTTAATAATATTGATGTTGTAATTCTCCTCACATCACTATCAAATGATGTTGCCACAAGCTATCGTGTGTTTTATCATCATTTTATGACTGTAGCATTACGATAGCGGTAAACTTTTGATTGAAGAACAGCACCTGAGAGACTATTGAACACCATTGAAGAGCCATCCCATTCAGTACCGTCTTTTGCGATTCTTGCAGACAAGGGTTCCCTGGAGTTCACTTGATATGATTTCCAATCACTTGTATGATCAGAAGCCTCCTAGATCAGGCAGATCTCACACTGAATAGCGTAAAAGAGTAGGCCATTGCCTATGGCCAAGGGTCTTTTGTGGAGTTATTTTCCCAAGTCTCAAACAATTTTCTTTAAATTCTTGCTGTTCCCAACGAAACTGTCTTCTGTAATGATCCAATCCTGGTATCAATCCAAATTCGCTCCTGGTATTGTCCAATATTTTTGCTGATTGATTCTAGTGCTCCAACAGCCATAGGTATCACCTTAACACCCCTTAAGTTCACAGTTTCTCAATCTCCCTTTTAAGGTCTTGATACATTTCTACTTTTATTTCATTTGCCTTTTCACCCAAATTGCGTTGCCCTCCAGATGGGGAAATATCAATAATCAAAGTCTTCTTGCCATTCTTTTCCGCAACTCAAGTATCCGTTCTCCTGGCTTCGATATAATGATCACATTTTATTCCCATGCTTTGTCATAATTATCGTTATCGATATTTTATCCTTGAACTGACATTGGGGATCGATGCGAACTTCAATATCGATTATGGACGGGAAGAAGATGATTATCATAAAGTCTCAGATGGAAATAAAGTTCATTTAATAATCCCAGTTGATGCCAACTTTTGTGAAAACTGCACTCATTAAGTTTTGAGCCATCAGAATGCGACTTGAAGATTATCTTGATATTTGCAAGAGTATTCGTACCTCAGTGATTGCATGTTTTGACCAATCTAACGTTTCCATACGCCAACAACGTAATCACTCCTGTCTGACTTCTGCTTTGATTAGCGCCGTACATTACACGTATAGATTCTTTATTTCGTGCGATTCTCGAGAAGAGTCGAGACGATTTTATTTACCACAACGACTGACTGATTTCAATAGATTTTTCAACGCATCTTCGTCTTAGAACTACCGCCAACTCCCTTCAAAACATCATTCGTTGATCGGAAGGAGAAAAAAGACCAAAAAATGAGCCATAGCATGCAAACGAACGAACGAAGGAAGTATTTGTCAACTTCAAATGAAGCCAGAGATCCGAACGAGAGGAAACAATTCGGAATGGTAACGGGCACCAGCCTGCTCGAAAAGAAGGAAAGTCGTCGTGGCAGCGTCAGTAAAGCAAAGGACGCTTTTGAAGAACCAACCATCAAAGACTTCTGGCCAATAGGTAAATATAGAGATGCAGGTCTGTCAAGACGAGAATCCGCTTGTAGCAGTTGCGGTGGAGCGCTTTCATACTCGAACTCGTTTGCAAGCACTAGGCGATTTTCAACGGTATCGATCGAAGTTCCCAGCGAGAATTTCTTCATGAAGAAATCGTCCATCACCAGAAGCACTCCGTTCATCGGAGGAGAGTCGACTGCGAAGAGCCACGGAAGCAGATTTGTGACAACCAAGAGGGAAGATTATGCGGAAATGGATAACAGAAAAAGCCACCAAGCAATGATTGACAGAGTTAATTATGACCGAGTGTGAGTATTGAAACATGCAGTGCATTATACATTCAGATAATTGATATTAAGACTGTCCAATCATAACGTTCCTGTTAAAATCCTATAACTTTCTCTGCATCTAACTACTTTCTTTCTTTCACTAGAATTACCTGCAATTAGATGAGCCAAATACAAATTACATGTCATTAGAGAGATTTTTACTTGCATGTTTAGTTTACATATGTCAAAATGAAGCATTGAGAAAAGTTATGATGATGATTATTATAAGCATTTACCAACACACAGATTTACAAGACTATGGGAGAATGGTAATGATGCATATCAACTATCTGGCAATATACAACGAACAGCATGCATATGATAATCTGTTTATGAGATTGGAGAGAAGAGAAGAGGAGAGAAGAGGAGAGAAGAGGAGAGAAGAGGAGAGAAGAGGAGAGAAGAGGAGAGAAGAGGAGAGAAGAGGAGAGAAGAGAAGAGGAGAGAAGAGAAGAGGAGAGAAGAGGAAATGTACAGTGTTCCACTGCCAGTTATTTAATACCTTTTGCTGTGTCCGTCCAATTGCTTACCTTTCCTATTCACTAGTGCTCTGTTCGTCCATATGCCTTTTTGAGAGATATCGAGATTGGTTTTTTCTTTTAGTTCAAAGCAGCGGAATTTTCTTTACGACTTGATTTCAGTCCTTTATAAAAAGTAAGTCACTCGTTATTTTTAGCTTTCTTCTGCACTCGATTTTAAGCTCCGGTCTTTTTGCGTTTGGTAACAGTTTGTCAGGGAAAATTATTAAAGTTCATCAGAGTTACATTAAAAAGTATCAGAACACTTCGACAAAGAATCGCTGCGTTGAATTCGTTAACACTTCACCATTGGAAGTTTCATTGATATACGCAGTCTTTTATTGAGAATTCTAAATTTTTAGAATCATAAAAGGTGCTTGTAGCTTTCAAATCTCTATTACTTCTGAATCATCACTTAATAAGCAATTTTTTGCATTCTCTTTAAAGAGAACAGATGTTTTCCAAAGAAAAACATTTCGATTAGTTGTCAAGGGGACGAATAACGATGTAAAGATATTTGGCTTGCTATGGCCTAGATATTTCATATTATGCATCTTCCTTTGATGATTCAAACGCTGACAATCCTCACTTAGGATACAAAAAGCAGTCGATCAATATGATTCGTTTTTCTTTCCTTCCAGGAATTTTGTGAAGGAAGAAATTCAACCTTATGTTCGACACGCACTTAAAATATGTGGAGATGAAACTCCCGATTGACTTGAATTTCAAGACGTGCATTCAAATGTAATCTAAAGTTCAAGAGAATTTATAATTTCGGTGTAAGGGTATATAATTGGTTTCGGCGCTCCAGTGCAGACCCAGCGATCTGTAGCTTGAGGCAGTGGCAGTTTGAGGGGATGCAGGCCGGGCGTGGCCGAGATCATCTGCGGGACCCTTGTTGGGATGTTTGTTACGAGCCAAAATCATTCTTGATTTATTCTCTTCTTGTCTCTTCCTTTTGCTTAAAGTAAAGAATGCTTTTTTCTCTTAGATGTGGGGTCCCTCCTTTTTTTTAGTACGCTATGTTGAGGAAAGGCTATGGTGGCCTATACAAAGCCCCAACATAGGAAGAAAGAAGAAAGCGGACAGCTAAGAGGATAGAGAGATCAGATCAAGTTTATAAACTACCAAAAGCACGGGTTCGGCACCATGGTCCGCCTCAAAACCGCAACTGCCTTGAGGCAACGACCCGACTTTGACCTTTGATTAGAGTGAGGAAATTTGCTAGGTAGACATTATGAACTGTATAAAATTCTCTTAAGTTCTATATAAATTTTTATTTTAATGGATATTTTATCTACTAGTCTCAATACAGGTTAAAAATCTGTTTTTATCATATCTAAATAGTAAATACGAGAGTTCTTTTACAAAGAAAGAAATAAATAATGACGATAACTATCTTTGACTCAAAGTTTGATTGGCTCCCTGTTTGAAACATGCTTGTACATAGATGATGTAGTTGAATGAATATTGTCTCTTTTCATCGCAATGCTTTTTTATATTGATCATTTGCTAAATCTGCAGTATGTTACTAAGACAATTTTTAAAGATATATAGCTTATCATAGTCTTTGAATTGTGGAATAGCAATTCAATCAAAAAATGCAGTCAATTCCTTTCAACTTCTCCACAAGTTACAAAAATGGTGAGATTCCGCATTGTTTGCAATCGAGACTGACTCCTGCAAACGAGATGAAATCAACATTGCCTATCAACGTGACAAATGTGAGCAGAAATGACAACAACCTGGAGCTTTTGAAGTAAGAACGAATCCGTGTCGAAAGCATGGGAGGAAATGCATCTAAGAATATAACGAACGCAAATGAGGCGAAAGGCCCAGTCGACAGTGCAATTTTAAGTGACTGTGTGGTTATGTTTTCAACCACGACTTGCAGATACTGTGAAATGGCCAAGACGTCACTCACCAACTTAGGAATAAGATTCAAAGTCATAGAGTTAGATTTGCAGGGCAAGAATGGCTTTAAATACTCAAAAGAATTATCAAGCAAGACCGGTGCTCGAACGGTATGTGCTATTATTTAATCTTTTTTAAGATAGCTTCAATGTCTATCCGTTGAATCAGTACACTTACATAGTTGCACCACGCATTTGCGGTGATAACAGAATTCAGCCAACTTCTCACAATAAGCATAGTTGTCTCTGTGGTATCATTGCTGCATTTCATATATCTCTTTTTTAGCTGGGACACCCAGGGGGGGGTGGAATATGCAACATGTTCCTACTGACCATGCACAGTTTGAATCTCATGGGTATTTCCTCCAACAAATGGGCATTCTTACCCTTAAGACAGTGCCGATGATACTTCGCTATATTCTCGAAAAGGCCTGTTTGCTTACTATCCATTCTTGCTGTCACCCCTGTCAGAATCTTCTCTTTAGAAGGAAGACAGTATTTGGTGGATGTAGAGGTATACGAAGGAAGAGAATGTCCGCTGAAACCTTGGTGTCAAGAAAAACCTCTTTACAGTAAAAAAATATGGTTTACTTGCAAACTAGTTTCATTTTCAAATGATTTCCGGACGTCTTAAAGTGTCTGTATGGCCTTATTCCTTAGTCGTTGTCAAAGATGAAGGACTTCTATCTCCTATGCATGCATAGCGGAGCCAGGTTGTTTGATGGAAGGTGCATTCTCAACAATTGTTTGTTCACAACCTGCAAAGCACTGCTCATTTTATAGGCCAATTTCTCACTTTTGTGTATTTCAAAAAGTAGGCAGCCATGTTCCAAGGTACTGTTTGTTTGTATTTGTATCCAAATAAATAGTTATTCGCCACGTCCTTGGCCCAGTGGTAGAAGGCTTGCTTTGTACTCAGTAGGTCTGGGTTTGATACCCGGTCAAGGCACACCAAAGGCTTGCAAAATGCTACATGCTATCTCCCTGCTTAGCATTCAGCACTTTGGGAAAGAGCATGGGAGTGAAATACACAATGCCACCGAATGGCCAGCCCCCAACTGTAGCATTCACTGTGCTGAGTGGCTCAAAGGCTAATGAAACGGAAATGGGTGCCGCCATATTCACCAAAAATGGTGACGGAAGGAACTTTGGCTTTTTTTGACAATAGTTATTCACGCATTTTTCATCGCTTTATTACTAGGTCCCACAAATATTTGTAAATGGAAGCTATATTGGCGGTTATTCTGAGATGGAAAAGCTCAAGGATGCTGGAAGGTTTATGGAATTAGTTCATCAATGTGCCACGGGAAGCCATTGAGCTTTCCAATGACATCGTCTTGCTAGGCATATTCAGAACTGGTATCTAGCATATTTTTTCACTGCATGAATGTATTAATGTTTAATGGTGCGAATTATGAATTCATGATAAGATAGTTAGACTTGAGGAAACTTTTGTTCATGTTTTGCAAACGTTTTCTCTGGAGATATGGGAGCCAGTCTCCATTGAATTAATTTCACCATTGATCTTGGGTGTGGCTGTATGTAGGCATGTCAAATTCTACTACGAGAATACCAGAGAAATAAGATCATTTTTTATCCATGAAATATTTCTTTTACGATATGATGAAATTAAAAATGATTTTTGAACAAATCAATAAGGTAATGAATCTAACTTTCCAGAAAACGGAAAACTGAAATCATTTCATTGCCAATCCTCATCTCTAAACTGCTGCTTGTTTTAGCACCAAATACCTAAAATTTTTTGCTATTCAGAATTTTAGATGATTGGCCTTTTGCAAGAACGCAAACAAAATTCCACCTGATAATCATCAGAGTGTTTGTCACTAAGAAAAACTGCTATAGGCAGAAAATATTGTCAGAAACAAAAAATTTCAAATTCATTTGTGTTATGTAAGTTTGATTGTCTCAAGTCGTTCACATCACCAAGAAGACCTTGCCAATCCACTTTCATCAGTTTCTTATGAATTCTCTTCGCATCCCTTAGCAGTAGAGGATGGATCTGGCTCTCTGATCCTCTAGAAGTTGTTCAAGCCATAATTTTACTTGAGTATATAAGGGTTTTGTGTGGGTAGAAGCATCTGGTGTTTGGTTGTTAAAACTAGAAGAAAGGAGAGTTCCTATCATTGTCCAAGTGTCAGGGGTACATTGTTATTGAGGTACCACCCTAAGGCCTAATTATGAGGTAGGTTGCCAAGTCCTCTCCCCTCCACACGTCATCCCCAGTTTTATATCAGGTAACCTTTTACGGCCATTTCGACAAAAGAGTGAATATTGTTAGAGGACAGTTCATGACTGAAATCGGAACCGTCTGATTGATTGTTATTTGCTTCAACCACTCTGCCAGCTACCCCTGTTTTTTTCTTACTTGAAAATCACAGCCTAGATATATTTTATCTGATGTAAATTGGCAAGGTCTGCTTGTTTTTAGTCCTCGTTTTGGTCATTTCGTCTGTCTTTGGTCATCACTGTCAGTACACCTGTTGTGGATGGTATCATCGTAGTGCCTCATTCTTCTTCTGCCTTTTCAGGGTCATCTTTCAGTGGCCTTGTCTCCTCCTCAGGGTAATCATCTTCTTCCTCACTGGGGTGATGGATGCCAACGGTGAACTCATACACGAGGCCACCAAGAACTCCACCAACAAATTGTCCAAGAATAGGGTACCAAAACCATCCATTGTGGGCCCTGGTGAAAAAGATCCATCAAAAGTGCATGAATGTATGCAAATTCACGATATTGTTATTGTTTGATGCGAAATGAAATCAAATGATCTTATTGAGCTTGAAACGAACTATTGGAATTCAGAGTGAGTGTAAAAGTATGTTGATGTAGAGGCTTTTATGCATAGTTCTGTTCCTCGAGGAAAAGTGTTTAGTGGGCTTAAGAACAAGACCTTTTTTGACGTTTTTTGGAAGAAAGCATGGAGGGCTTTTTGGCTGTGAAGAGAAACGAGAGTGGGAGAACCTAATTCAGAGCTCTGAGTTCCTTGGCAGGGAAGTGGATTTTGGGAGGTGGTTTCCCGTTGCCTTGCTCACTTATGGCGTTTTTACTGCGACACACGGAGGAATCGAACTGACAACCCCTGTTTCCGCATGCTTAACCACGGGACCACCTGTCCAGCACTGAATGAATCAATTGAATCGATTGAATCGATTGAGTTGATTTCGGCACCAGACAAATAGCGAGGTGTATATCGCCGTTACGTTAGCACTACACCAAGGAGCCTAGGCGATTCATTGCTGAGCACAGCGTAATTGAACTATGCTAATCATACCCTAAGTGGGCGAGATCCGGTATCGAGCCCAGAGCCTTGAGATTCCTAGACAAACGCTCTACCGATTGGTCATCGGAATGATCCAAGCTATTGTACGTTGCGGGTGTTCATATTCAACCTTACTTTTGCAGAGAGGTTGACAATTTGGACGACTGACTGTTTCTCAGTTGCGGTATTCATTCAATTGCTGTCTGTTTGGAGATGCCGTCTGTTAATGCCCTCCTGACTGTAGGTAATTGCTATCAATCTTTAATCGTGCTATGTCCTTGAAAGATACCATTTTTGAAAGACTTTTTTTGGGCGGGCAACCTACATTTATCAGCACTGCAAATTGCTCATTGGTAGTTAGTTATGCACATAGGAACAAAAATGACTTCGCCGTTCTTAGAAACGAGGCTACATACGTAAATGGCTCCTTTCCCCATCCGGCGACTGCTGTGAAAAGCCTCGGGATCAAATCTCTGGCCGGATTAACCCCAAAGCCAGCATTTATTCCGAAGGAAGTTCCAAGTGTCATGACAATGAGGCCAATTAATAATGGGGCCATGTTTGAGCCAGGTCCAATGTTTTTATTGTCCAACAATGCGAAGATGGTGCCAATGAAAATAGCGGTCGCAAGAAGCTGTAAAAAGTGGAAATGTCAAAAGAATTTCCTAACTATTGATTCATTTTTCCTACTGATAACAAGAAGTCATCCTTCTTTCTTCATTGATGATTGATCAGTCATAGGCCTAGGCACATATTTTTCTTTAGAAACAAATAATTTATTATTAGTATTATTTTATTTATTATTGTTTAAAGAAGAAATTATTATAAGACGTCCGATTGACCCAGATCAGATTTCATTCGATCTAATCAGAGTCGATGTGAAAAATCCAATCTACCTGATCTCCGAATCCAGACCAGTTGGAAACGAATTCTGGTGGGTATGTGGAAAAAATCCCAGCCGTTCCATTAACGCCAGAGGTCAATCTGGCAGCACCACTGAATTCAACCAAGTAATCTATAGAGAGGATAGAGAGGAATGATTCGCTGTAAGAATTATGTTCGTGCACCTAACTCTTTAATGGTAATGATTAGGTTTATCGGTGGTTATTATTCATTGACGTATTTGAAATGGGCTGAAAGGGTTTCTCGTTCTCGACTAAGGTGGTGTCAGGATACCTCAGTCGTAAGATTCTTTTCCATCGGTCTTATTGTCAGTGGTTCGAATCCACCTTCAGTTAAGCTTTCATTTCTGATGTCAGAATAGCTCAGTGGTAAAGTGCGTGGCCATTTGTCATATGGTCAGTGGTTCGAATCCACCTTCAGTTAAGCTTTCATTTCTGATGTCAGAATAGCTCAGTGGTAAAATGCGTGGCCATTTGTCATATGGTCAGTGGTTGGAATCCACCCTCAGTTAGACTTTCACGCAGAGTGAAGAGATTCGCCATTTCTCTGTATCTCCAGGCTTAGGTGTGGTCAAATCGAGAGGGAGGACCTGGACTCTGTTCAATAAGCAAAAAGCTTCTCAGCGTTAAAGAATATACCTTCGGATGCTAGGTAGAATTCATAAAAAATTGTTTGTCGCTACTTAAGCCCACTATGCATGGCGCATCCAAGCATGAGACCCCGAGTTTAACTTCTCTTCTGAATACCATTGAAATGCGTTGTGCAGTGAGACCTCCAAGGGATCTCCTACCGAAGTTTGACCTCAGTCGACCGAACTTGACTCGAGTCAACTGACAGAAACTTCATAGGCCGCCTGGTCACTCAGCTTTTCTTCCGATAGACCTATACATCTTACTACTATTATCATTACTATTCAATCATTTACAGTAGGCACGAATAAGTAAATGTGTAGCTAATTAAGGCCTAATATTTACAAAAACAATACTACAGAAGATGCAAAGATAATAACATATTTACATAAAAAGAGGAAAAATGAAATATGGTTTTGTGTGGAGAATTAATAGACTACGCTAGGAACTCGACCTCGCTAATGAATTTTCTACATAACTTACGTGTGCATTGAGAGAAATTGATTTGCAATGGATTGTTCATTCCAGTTATCTTATTAAATTAAAAAGTGAAAATTTTGGAGGGAAGATATTTTTAACCTACCATGGTAGACAGCAAATACTCCCGCGCATGCGATAAAAGCGCCAACAAACTGTGCCAGCATGTAGAATGGAAGACTTGACCATTTTAGACGACCACAGACAGCCATTGCAAGTGATACTGCAGGGTTGATATGACCGCCTAAGAAAGATAGAGACTTTTTTAAGTGTCAAGATAGCTCAGTGGCAAGGTGGTTAGCCATTGATCCTTCGGTCAATCGTTCGAATCTACCTTCAGGTAAACATTTTCCCCCAGAATGAGGAGAGTCACAACGTTTCTGTAATTCCAGGCGTATGCAGCACGATGCCTGTTCACATTGAGAGGAAGGACCTGGAAACTCCTCGATGTGCCAAAATTTTCCCAGTCTCCGAAAATCTTCCCTCGGCGGCTCGGTAGAGCATTTAGAAAACGACTGATTCACATGAAGCTTGCTAAAATGCAGGGTTTGATTGCTAACTGGCACTGGCTTTCGTCAATATCTTTTACTTAAACTCTCTGTCGCTGTCGCTGTCTCTGAGTTAAGAAGTCAATCTGGAGTCAATTTGCTCTGTCGATGCCATGTTAAGGTTACTGGCATCGAGATATGACCTGAAAAAGTAATGTCGTTAAAAATACATCTATTTCGAGTTACTGGATGCAGCTTGTTCTGTCCGTCATCACCTCTTTGTATGACTCCAAATCATGATTGAATGGATACCAAAAATTAGATACCTAGCTGTAGTTTGAATACAAAGACGCTCTCACATTGAAAGCATTTTGTGACGCAGCGCTTTTTAGATAGTCGGAGTATCCATTGAGAAAAGTTTGCGAAAAGTTGGATAGAGAGATGAAGAAGGAGAAGAGACGAAGATTGAAAGAAAGGGGTGCGAAATGCTTCTGTTTTTTGTTCTTGTTAAACGAGAGTAAGTTGCCTACCTGAAATACCACCAGCCCAGTAGATGCCAAATGCGACACCCATTCCCCAACCGAAATCGACAGAGAAATAGTTGCCAAACTGCTTCTTGGCTAGGACGAATTGTGCAACTGAGCCACACCCAAGTGCCTAGGCGCAAAACGAGATTATAGAATGACGTAGGGACAGGCAAGCAGCAGTTCAACTGTACAAGAGTGCTGCAACTCTTGTTAACTGTATGCCTTGTTGATTGATCAACCAGCCTATCATTCAATCAATCCATGTTACAAACAGTCTATCCATCGACTAATTAATGAATCGATCGATCTATCAATGAACCAATTAATGTAAGAATCATTCTATCGACCGACCGAGTAATATATAAAAAATCTTATTGATCAATCAATTCAAAAGATGTGCATCAGATGATCTGGAAATCAATCAATCAACCTATCGATCAGTCAATCAATCGATCAATTAATTATTCAATCAATTCATTTGATGAATCAACTGATATATTGATTCTATTCATCCATTCGATCGATCAATTGATCCACCCAATTAATCAATTATTCGACCTAGTTTGTCAATCACTCTATTAACCCAATCGATCCATTTGATCACTCCATAAATCAGTTAATCAATGTTTCGATCAATCAGGTGGATCAATTAATCAACGAATCCAATGGATTAGTCAATCAATGAATGAAGCAATCAATGAATCAGTTATTCCATCAATCTAAAAGCCACTAATTCAATTGGCATCCAGATCAATGTCTATTGATTTGATTTCACAAAGAGATTCCCCTTACGACTAGAATCAACGTCCCCATCATCTCAGCCAAGCATTCTCTGACGAGACGAGGCGATTTCACTCCCCGAAGCTTTTCAATCATCCTTGTTCCTTAATCCTTGTTCCAATATTCCTTTTTTTTACATTCCTGAAAAGTAAAAATGGGGTTTTACTTCCCTTTCAAAATGGGTCATTACGTACTGTGTGTCATCTTATTTTGCTCGAATTGATCCAGCGAAAATGTATTCAGGATTGCGGAGATGTGACCTATAATTGAAACCGTCGAGATTCCCATGCGTAGATAAATTTGTGTTGTTACAATGCAAAATAACATATGTGAAAAGTCACGCCGTAAGTTCGCATGCAAGAAGTCACGCAGGGTCTTTGGTTCAAACCCTCACCAGCCCATCATTTAAGCACTGCACTGCGTTGCACACTTGACTTCGAGCGTAGCACAGACCAGAGGCAAGGCTCTCAGTTTTTCAAGGGCAGTGGATTCCATGAGGTGGTTTCCCATTGCCTTCCTCGCCAATGGCGTCGTTTTTATTGTGACACGTGTAGGATTCGAACTCACGGCCCCTGTGTTATGAATCTGCACGCTGAACCACAACACCACAGTACAACTCATCTAAGCACTATCACGGAGAAAAATACGCGAATTCATCCCATTAAAATTCACACCCCTCGAAGGAATCTCAGAGTTTTTGGTTTCTAACAAGTTTTTTTTATCTTTTAGTGGGTTATGTTGAGGAAAGGCTATAGTGGCCTATACAAAGCCCCAACATAGGATGCGAAATCGAGCGTGCGATGCATGTAAGAATAATACTAGTCCCCTAGACTTCTTGACAACTAGCTACAGATTATAGCTAGCCAGGTGAAACCACATCCAAGGTATGGAATTGCAAAGCAGCTTCTCTAGAAAGATATTCAGGAAACTTAAAGCAGAATCTTCATCTTTACATTGATGGTTTGATTTTGTGGGAAGCCAGTTATCCTGCTTCCTGCAGCTTTTTTCTATAGCTAAATCATTCACGCCCGTCGAACCATCTCTGTTCGTATTTCTGCTTTGAACAATAGCACACAGAGATAGAATAATGTGTGAGCACGCTGAAATTTTTATAAATCTTTATAAATTTTATAAAGCGCGATAAATCTTTAATGTTGCAGTTGTAGCACTGAAGAATTCAGCGCAAAATTTTGTCGAAACCCTCGAGTCAGTTAAAACGTATTCTGTAGGAGTTTTGCCAGGTGAAGAATGCAAACATTCTCTGCTCGGTCAGCCAGTCCGATGAAAGTCAGAAGAAGTTTCGATTTGGGAAGCATCGCTCGAAACAATTATTGTTTGTCATTTAGCTGTGCTTTAGGCCGACCGATGTCGAGCAGTTGCCCTCTATGATTGACCGTCATTTAGTGGAAAAGACTCGAAACGGGGCAATGTCCCATGCCATTCAATGCCACGTTCGATTGCATTCAATGAACAATATCCTTTGCCAGAGTTAACTCGGTTTTGATAAGTCTAATTCCGATGCTTTCTTTTCTATAAACAAAGCACTTAGACCCAGCAGGTGAAAAAGGCCATGTTACCGGAGAGGGTTGTTTATAATGTTCTAGATAGAGTTCCTACAAACAGTTGGGTTTCCCTAATTTTCAATGAGAATATAGGCAGAATATCCAGTCACAAATAACTCCCAATGGATAGTACTATATGATGAATAAAGAAGGAATTTGTATGAGTATGAAGTATAAAATCTCACCTTTTCTTGAATGAGCACAAATTAAAAAATATTGAAGCAAATTTTTGGTGAATGATTGAGTTTCGTGTAGTGATACCGGAATGTGATGTGAATTCTTGGCTACTCATGCGTGTAACTTAGAGTGAGTCTCGCTTATTGAAGATGCAAAAACAATGCTACCAGCACGGAACATCTACACGCCAAAACACTTCCACACTCGGCTGGTAAAAGCAAGTTGTGAAAATCATACGATCAGTCAACCCATTTGCCATCGCGCTGGATAACTTGCACTTGCTTGCAAAGGCGTTCGCTCTCCCTTCACCGCAAGCGCCTCCGTCTTCCTTTGCTACAATTTTTAACGTATTCCTCTATTGCTTGCTGGAATTCGTACCGTATGTGGCATGGTCTTGAATTACCGCCGTTGGCTGCTAATCCTATATCAGGAGCTGTCGATAAGCGCCCAGGAGTCAAATAAGCACCCACCCTTGGATCAAAAGCTTTTTATAAACGCCCACCCATGGATCAACAGCTTTTGATAAGAGTCAAGTCATACTGATGGGAATGATGGACTAGCAATTTGAATCTTGATAACTTAGTATTTTCTCATTTACGAAGGGAAAGAGACTTAAGATTGATGTTCTTAAAACTCTGACGAACTCCCAGAACCGGATAAACGCCCAGGCTCGGATAAATCCAACGGCCCAAACTGGCGCATATGAAAGACTAGCTACTGTATTTAAATGCGATATAAGTAGAAATATAGATATATATATAAATATCTATAAATATAAATGTATATAAGTGTAGATATACCTCCTTGTAGTTGGTCACTAGTTCACTGTCAGCCTAGTCTTCTGGAATCTTGACTTCCACGAGGATTCTATTCAGCAAGTTCTTAAGCCATTTGACGCTAACATCTCCCAGGCACTTCAAGTGCTCCGCAGTTACCCCTGATGGTCCGCTTGCTTTCTCTCTCTTCATATCTTGAAGGGCTCTCTTCACTTCCTCGGATGTGATTTCTTCGATTGGTCCTTCTACTTCGCTTACACCATCTGGCCTCCCTCTCTCGTTCTCGACATTAAGTAGTTCTTCGAAGCGCTCCTTCCATCTTTTCTTTGTCTCATCTTCACCAACCAGTACCCTCCCACTTTTGTCCTTTATTGCTGCCTTCTGTGTTATGTCCTTCTTTCTTGCCCGTGCCTTCGCTATCTTATTGATTGTCTGATTGTCTCTTCTCCTTCCTTAGTCTCCAAATTATCATACAATTCCTCCCATGCTGCATCCTTTGCTCTCGCTACAGCCCTTCTGGCTTCCTTTTCCCACTTCTTGTATTCCAATACTGCCCCCTCTTCCGTGGAACTTCTCAAGTTCTTGTAGGCCTTCTTCTTCCCCTTCAATGGTCATTGTACCTCGTCCTTCCACCACCAGGTTTTCCTTTTCTAATTTTGTTCCTCCTTTCGTCATTCCACACACGCTGGTCGCTGCTTCCTTCAGGATTTCCTCATTTTTTTCCATTCCTTTTCTACACTTCCTCTGGCTACTTGTTTGTTACTTCGCAGTTCCTCTACTTTTCCTCTGAATTCCACTGCCTTCTCCTTTAGTTTCCACACTTTTATCTTGCTTTGTCTCTTCCGTTGTCTCTTACTCCCGTTTTCGTCTCTGTATATGTATATGTATATATATATATATATATATACATATTAATCACTGATGAAGCCCTCACAAGGCGAAACGTCTGAAGTAATCTATCAATAAATTTGCCTTAAAAAGTAGCCTATTTTACATATTCACATTTTATCTGAGGCATGGCCACACACAAATGTTCAATATATATATAGATGTATATATATATATATATAGATATATATATATATATATATATATATATATATATATATATATATATATATATATATATAAATATATATATATATATATATATATATATATAGATATATATATATATATATATAGATATAGATAGATAGATATATATATATATATATATATATATATATATTGAACATTTGTGTGTGGCCATGCCTCAGATAAAATGTGAATGTATAAAATAGGTTACTTTTTAAGGCAAATTTATTGATAGATTATATACATATATATATATATATATATATATATATATATATATATATATATATATATATATATATATATATATATATATATATATATATCACATAGAGGGTGCTGTCTTCACCACCATATGGTGCTCTATGTACAAAGTACAGAGCGTTGATAGCAGATCTGCTATATATATATATATATATATATATATATATATATATATATATATATATATATATCTACAGTATATACATATAAAGTAAATGTGGAAACAAGCGAAAAAGGGAGGAAACAGGCGAAGTTTCAAAATTCTTCATATGCGACGTTAGTTAGTACAAGGTATTAATATAATGATCTATACAACGTCTAGTGATATTGTCATGCTTATACACATGTCTAATCATAGCAATCACGTTGTGGATGGTACTGATAAAGAAAACGATAATTATGATGAGCGTCATTCGCATGTATCATTGGCAACACCAGATCCCGTAGCACACGGCTCGATCCCCTTTGAAAGACTGACGGTTATTTGCTCCGGAGATCTTTCATTTTTAGCTACTTGATAGTCAGCTGAGTGGTGCAGTCCGATTGTCAACGTGTATAGTAGGCCACCGATGACACCACCAATTAATTGACCAAGTACTGGATACCAGAACCAGTGACTATGGACCCTAGAATGACGCAAATGTTATTTATCATGTAATTCGTCTTCTGGCTTTTCTTACACTCTGCTGCAGATGAAACTCTCCCACATTTACTGATATATCCCAGGATGGAGCGCCATCCAACGTTGCATACCCCTACTGCCACACACCCTCCCTGTGTATGTGGGCTTGGGACCGACATGTATAATGTCCATGCATCCAGTTCATATCAACGACGGGGGTAAATCGGGAGATGAAGTCTAAATGCAGTCAAAATCATTGACAATGCAACCTGAATTTTTGAAAGAAAAGCCCAAATGGGCTTTTTGCGCTCTCCTAGAATTTCAAAAATGAAGCATCATTATGTTCTACGATCTTTTTCTATTTTTACATCAATCTGTTGTTTATGTGCTTTCTACCAAGCACCTGGAAGTGGATTTATTAGTTCACTGAGAAGCTATACGATTTTCAAGCCGAGTCCCGGTTCTTGCTCTAGACGTGACTCCAACTTCTGATTCCTAAGACGTAATTTCTAATGAACACTTTAGATCACTTGAGAAATTATGCTATCAAGCAGTATCTTTGACCTTCCTCTCCATGTGATCAGACCTCGTGATACTTAATGCTTTGGGTTGCAAGCTAGTTGCGGCTCTCTTTAGTCGAAGTGAAAATTAAGTTGGAGGCGGGACTCGAGCCACTGACCTTAGGATTCGGGAGTAACTGTCTTACCACTGAGACATTCTCACACCAAATTGATTCCTGCCACTTTATACAGATACAATTACATCTCTTGTGGTTATACTAGCTTCAAGTAGCAAACTATATTCAAGGTGTATGCCCTTGGTATTTCCTAGGCATTCTGCTGCCATTTGATGGGCTTCACGTGACTAGCGGCGGCAATTTTAAGGGGGACCAGGGCCATGGCTCCAGGCCCCACACCTTTGGTAGCCCAGAAGGGGCCCCACACTTCAGAAGAAAATTGAAAGGATGTTTAATTGAAGCAAAAAAATTTTAAACCAGAACCCGTAGGCGATTTTGACCCCAGGACCTGCAGTCCCTAAGACCCTAAGACCGCCAATTGTGATAAGGGGTCTCATGCAAAGCTAAAAGGGCGAGATTGACGCAGCCATCATTGTTAATCAGGGTAACTCAGTTTATGATGACACTTACGTGAATGGGTCTGAGCCCCAGCCAGCCATTGCTGTGAAAATTCTTGGAATGAGATCACGTGCTGGGTTGATTCCATAACCGCAGTTGAGACCCATCGTCATGCCAATAGCCCAAACGAGACAGCCTACCATGTATGGAAGTTGCCTCGTTTCGACACCGTTGTTTTTCTCGTCAGTCAAAGCGAACAGAGTGCTGACGAGGATCATTGTGGCAAAAATCTAGGGTGAAAATATGCAGGATTTACTGAAAATACGAAGCAACCTCCTTTTAACATTCAACTCTGTATTCATCATTGATAGGTTGATTAACGATTCAACGAGTTTGATTGATGATATGATTGATTGGAACATTGATTGATAACTAATAATGGTGATTTTTTAAACCATTCACTCCCTAAATATTTGAAATGCACACGTTTTATTCAAATCTGATCAAAACTACAATCACACACCTCTTCAACACATTGGACGTTTGAAATTGGCTACTACTGATACTATTACTACTAATACTTTTACTACTAATACTACTACTTCTACTAATACTACCACTACTACTACTTTTACTACTTTACTACTACTACTACTGCTACTATTACTACTACCACTTTTACTACTAATACTACTACTTCTACTAATACTACCACTACTACTACTTTTACTACTTTACTACTACTACTACTTCTACTATTACTACCACTTTTACTACTAATACTACTACTACTACTACTACTACTACTACTACTACTACTACTACTACTACTGCTACTATTACTACTACTACTAATACTACTACTTCTACTACTACTACTACTACTACTTCTACTACTACCACTACTACTACTATTACTGCTACTACTACTACTACTACTGCTACTATTACTACTACTACTACTACTACTACTATTACCACTACTACTACTATTACTGCTACTACTACTACTACTACTGCTACTATTACTACTACTACTACTCATACTAATAATAATGATAAAAATTATGATGATAATACGCAAATCTTCATACATGGATGGTCTATCTGTATGAAAGGCTTCATAACATAAAGTTAGCTACCTGATGCAACGATGAATGATAGATCGTCTTTAACTTCTGAATTATTCAGTGTTCAATTGATGAGTCGATGGATGGCTAATTTCCGGTCGGTGGATTGATTCTTCTAATGGTTGATATTTTATCAATGTGATTAATCACCATGCTTGATTTTAAATGTTAAAACTAGGCACTCAACACTACTGAATTTACACAGAGATATTCTGGTCAGCACTGATGTTAAACTCTCACTGTCTACTCTCACATTGTGGAAACTCTGCTCCCACTGGTAAGAGTAAAGATGAATTATATTGATTCGTAAATCCTACGGTGTTGTGGCCGAGTGGTTAAGACGCACTGTTGCGAACCCTGTGAGATCTTCTATCCTTGGTTCTAGCCCCACCTTCGGAACCATTTACCACACGCCAACAGTCAACTCAGCTGTCCATCCTTCCGAGGCCGGTAAAGGAGTACTCAGAAGTAACTCCGAGGATATGAACACTGGACACATTGATAACAGCTAATCTAAAAGCTGAAGTGTTTCATCCAGTATAAATATTCGTAGTACGTTCCCTACCTGGTCACCAAATCCTGCCCAGTTGGAAATGCTTTTGCTTCCATCACTAAAAGGGTACGTTGACCAAATTCCTGCTGTTGCAGTTGCCCCCTCTGTTGCTCGTTTGCCGCCATCAAAAATATCAAGGGCGTCTAGGCAGAAGAAATTTATTTGAGAAAATGCATCGCATCTTTTAATCAAATTTTGAGTGAGGACCTGAGGTTAAGATCGCCATTTGCAATCGTGCACTGGAATCTGAATAAGGGTGCGTTTTTGACAGGGTCAAGTGAGCTCCGACAAGTTGCACTAATACCTGTTTCCTTGATCCACGTAGTTATCGAGCAAGGTATGCCCTGTAATATGATTAATTACATGATTAAATCACCCGTGATTCTCTCAGCTCCTCCTAAAATTGGATTTCAACCAAGGATTAAATCGGAGCATAACAAACTGTCGTATCAATCTTTCGAATCTTGTTATCTACCAACCATTTCCAATATTTGAGGTTCGCCTTTATCGTTTTACTGTCGTCATTCACGATTGGTAATCTCTGTTTGCTCGGGTCTTAGCGGAATATGCCGAGGCATCCACAAATAAGGTAGGCCCCACCAGAACGATCAATATGGCTAAGCTCCATCTAAGCATTACTTTCTGTATCACATTGAGGTACTGTCGCAGTGTGCACTGGAAGATGTTGTACGCTATGACTCGGTTACAGAGCAGCAACCTCATTGGCAATATCAGCGCAGTTCATTTAATTTCAAAATTCCACCACGTACAGTTTAGTTGCAGTTAAATAAAGACGAGATGATGCAGTGTTGCAAAAACAATTACATAAACTCAACTTAATACTTTTATTCGATATTAGATGAATGAAAACAGAATCTATTAAAATATCACAGGAACAATTACACCAGCTAAATTTGATACTTGGTATTAAATGAATATAAAACAGAATTTATTGAAATATCACAGAAACAATTACACCAACTAAACCAACATTGGAATTGTATGAACGGGAATTTCTGAAGGAGGAACTTTCTAGCAACGAGGAACTTTTGATATGCATGACTCGCAATATGCAACTATCTGCATGATACAGACAAGTGCACAATACAGCCTCTTATACCCGATAAACTCAAATCCTTTTCTTGGGAAGCCTTGCAAAAATACTTCTACATCAGTTTCTCAAATCTTTACCCAACTCCTATACGAATGGCGTCTTGGGAAGATCACTAAGATGAAACCGTAATTGTCCTAGCTTGTTCAATCCCAGCTTGCAGTCATAGCTGAATCTTTATTTCAAAAGACTCGGCTTTACTCAATGACGGTGGGGAATGGCCACAGTGCTAAATCCCTAAAGTGGTGAATGCTGAGCAGGGAAATGGCATGTACCATTTTTCAAGTCTTTAGTATGACTCGACCGGGTATCGAGCCCCGACCTACCGCGTACAAAGCGAGCATTCTACCACTTGGGCCACCAATTCGGTACATTGCAAACAAGAAGAATTGTCGCTGTTAGCTTGGAAATCTTGAGACTAGTTCAGGCGTTATTCCTTTCTTTATAACGGTTATCTACTAGCAATCTGAGAATAAGAAAAAATTCAATCATTACTTCGGCTTACCTTTGTATAGTCCAAACATGCACGCAGAAGCGAGAAGAGACCCCAGGGTTTGTGCGGCCCAGTAGACTGGTAACTGACGCCATTTTAGACGGTTGAAACATGCCATGGCGAGAGTAACTGCTGGGTTTATATGACCTCCTGGAAAGTTATGAGATTTATTTGACGATTTTTCAGAATACTGGAAACTGAGCAGTGGATTAACTTAACATGACGAGCAAGATAACTTATTTAAAAGGTGGAAGACGAGGAGGAAGATAGAATAAACAGGATTACAAGGAAATGAATGAGGAACGTTGATAGTAAGAGATAAATGTAGGAAGGAATCCATTATCATGAATAAATGACTATTCTGTTACAAAAGATCTTCGTGATCATCTTTTCAATAGCAGGGAAGGTAGATTTTAGGACACTGAGTAGCTGGACCGATGCAGCAACGACCTCGTGCGTCCTCTCGATGAACATATCTATCGGGTCCTTCCATTTGCTATTTCTAAGGTAGATTTTAGGACATTGAGAAGCTATACAAGACCTATTGAGCAAAGTCCTGGTCGTTTCTCATGATCTGACCACACCTCGTTATTCCTACGCTTGGAAATGCAGAGAGCTGGGGACCCTCCTCTACCCAAGCGCAACAATCTTAGAAGTGGAATCTAAGCTCGGTGCTCGCTTGACGGTGTCGTTGTGTAGTGGTTAAGCGTGCGGGCTCATAACGCAGGGGTTGTGAGTTCGAATCCTGCACGTGTCGCAATAAAGCACAATTGGTGTGGAAGGCAACGGGGAACCACCCCGCACAATCCACTTCGCTAGAAGTATCACGCAGCCCTGTCTCTGGTTTCTGCTACGCTCGAAATCGAGTATGTGACGCAGCTCGCTTAGCGTTCCCTACCATTGGCTCTGTGATCATTCTCACCTGCCGAGGCATCCCAATACCAAACAGCTTAGGATTAAAAAGGTCGCTACCAAATGTAGGAAAGGCAAAGTTCTACAAAAAAAACGGACTAGAGAGCGCTTTCTCATTGCGAAACACAAGCACGTTTTTGCTTAGCCGAGTGAATACTCCAACGAGAGGATCAGATCAGGTGATTGCTCTTACCAGAGATTCCGGCTGACCAAAATACACCAAATGCAACGCCAAGACCCCAACTGATGTTGACTGAGAGAAAGCCTCCGTAGGCGCCCTTTCCAAGTCTGAACTGCGCAACGGACCCAATGCCGAAAACCTAAAAAGATCACGGGAAAATTTACAGCAGAGACCTGTGTAGCAAGAATCGGCTATGTTTAAAAAGAAGCAAGTCAGCCAGTGGGCCAGTGGGCCTGATGTTGGTACGCAAGGCGAGCCTGATGGGAGTCCATCTTAAATCTTTTGAATGCGAAAGTTAGTTCACCCAAACTGTTGCTCCTGCGCTGACAGGCACTGAGGTCTGGGACCTAATTGTGCCTGGACTCTCCTCACGTTGGTCATTTTCTACGTGTAATCCTAACCTCGTGACTTCACTGCCCTCCGCTTACGTATTCGCTCCGCAACGCTCCGTATCTTCTTTCGTATTGACGTTCGCATTGACGTTTGCGTTCATTTATCCATGCTGTTCATGGCTCATGTTCATCTGACGTTCATACTTCTAACAACATTACTTGCGCTTTCAACTGAGTTGATTTCTACTTACATATATTCACGTTCTTACACACAAAGAGGCCATTTTCTATTCTGAACTCTACATGCGCTGAGTAAGCGAGGACCAGAATCGAGCACGAAGCCTTGGGATTCCTGGGCGAACAGCCCTCCGGCTGATTTAACGACCCATTTCAGATCAATACAACGAATTAATTAAGTGATGTGATGACTGTGAAGTTGGTTAGTTGCTGCAAATACCATCTTTCAGCTACTGTAAAAGTTCGATCGGGGGCGGGACGTATTTGATTCTAGATATTCCAGAGGGGGCTTAAAAGAGCGGGCGACTTTTTTCGTATTCAGGATAATGGTTACAGTAATGTTTTTGTGCGTTTATCCTGGTATTAATCTATGAAAAACAATAAATACTAACAGCTGCTGAAGTATGATATACTTTTTTCGTGTATCGTGTTTTGATGAAGCCTTATTCAATGATCATGTCCTCATCTTCACCAGAATTATCACCGTCAATTGATAATTCTGTAACATATTCTAAACAAACATCTTCCTCTGAGATTCGTTCTGAAAGATCAAAACCGGTATCTCCTAGGATTCTAAGATGCTTCAGGAAGTCTTCAAATGGACCTCATTTCAAACATAGGATCCCATAATCATCAGATCCGTCAAGGGACCCACTCAGCGCAAAAAGGTTAAAAATCTTTCGAATGAGCTCCTCTGGCAATGATGTCCATGCCTCAAGAAGCCATTCGACTTTATAACTCCCTCATATTCTCTTGAGCTGTGCACAATAAAACCTTCAGCTCTAAACCACATGAAATTAGCAATTGGAAATATTTATAGTAAACACTTCGTAAGCCATGAATAATTTCTCACACTTGTCGTGTTTCTGGCCTGAGATCAACAGAGAGAGGATTACCGAACCGAATATTATCTTCAGAAATCATGGGGGGGGGGGGTTATAGCGAATGGGGCTTGTTCGTAATACCTGCTTCATAAAGAATGGGGTTTATAAAGGAAGGAGTTAAGAGGGACTTGATGGAGAAGAGGGGTCAAGAGAGCTTTTACTGTATATCTTTTGATCGCTGGAACGGTCTTTCGGTTGGTTGCTTCCAGTGTTTAAAGACTAATGAATTCACCAGATTCGTGGAAGTAGTTGGCTTAGTGGTTAGACCACATGCCTACTTTGGTTAAGGGTCGAGGTACGATCCCACGCTGTTGCACATTTCTTGACGCCCTCTATTTGACTAACATCAACTTACAGTCTACGGGTGCCTAGCGTAAAGTTGGGGTAAGTAGTGTCGAGGTAGACACTTGGCACCCTACCGCACAATGCCGTGACGCGCGAAGATACCTCTCTAGCAAAGTAGAGTCAGATCTGTCTTATTCGAGCTCGTGCAATTCGAACTCTTGCTAATTCGAGCAAAATTTCCAGCTCCCTTGAAATTCTCCAAACAAAAGACTTTCATTACTCGAATCTCTGTCATTCGAACTTTTTGTAATCGGAACATTTTTACGATACCCAGAGGGTCCGAACTAGATACAGTTGCCTGTAAGACTTGCAGCTCGAATCAAAAATTTTGAAATCAACTTCACTGATCAGCAGGATGGCAATGAATGATCCTTGCTTCTTAATCGATCGCTAGTTTCTTTTCGCAATTGGCTAGCGATGCGTCACTTTCCTTCTGTGGTACAACAATCCTCAAAACACACTGTCATATCGCCCCTCTCATCACTCTAACAGTCTCAGTTGAGAAGAGAATGGGAAAATTTGAGGGCGATTCGAGAGTGAAGTGCATTCATTTGACAAGGTTAAATCTCTTCAGTTAATCTCAAATTCAATCAAGGTTGAACGTCAGAAAGCCAAAATGAAGTTTGTTACCATTAGGATGAAGGTTCCCATCATCTCTGCTAAGAATTCTCTGCACGTCTGATTGGCTCTGTACCGGCGCACTATTGTCATAGCTGAATCCATGCTTTCGTATCTTGTCTGTGCCTTTCTTTTCCAAGGTATCTAAGAACCGAAAATTGAACGCTTTAGAAGATGAGTGCCCGATCCCAGCATCGCATCTCTCAAAGAGGCGTGCGGTTTGCAGGAGAAAGAGCCGTTTCTGACCAGTTGCATAATTTCCCGCGGCTTATTATCATTACCATCACCATTAACCATGGTTACTATAACTACTATTATTAGTTCATCAGTCCATCACAGTGTCTATGGATCTAACTTTTTTTCCCTTTTTTTTAACATGCTATGGAAATCCCGGTTAGTATAAAAAAGCCCAGAAGTTGCAATGGATTCTTTTTGTCGCAGGCGACAAGCTCTGTCTATGCTCAGATTAGAGAATGATGCCGATCAGATGCCAATCAAGAACCCTGCCCGCGTTAAAAAGGAAGCTGTTGTACTAACTAAACAGTACTTGATGAACTCAGCATCGAGCGCAGACGCGAAAGAGCTCGAAGTGGTTGAATATTCTAAGCAGTTCATCTTGCACTGGTCAGCGAGCAAATTAGCAATGTAAACTACAAATTAACAATGAAAAGCGCCAGTCTCTTCTCTACACAAACACCAAATCCAGTACCTCGCTTTGTCAAAATGGAGACCGCTTTCCCGTACGCCTTCGTCTGTCTCCTCAAATGCCCCGAATGCGCAACCCGGCTCTATTTCCAGACTTGTGAACTGCCTCTTTTTAATCAAAACTTTCAGAGTTGCACTACCAAAATTTGCATCTGAATGCAGGTATGTACGTTGCATTTGCTGCGCACAATACCCATCGACCAACACAGCTTTGCTTATGATTGATGCAAGTCATCCAGCACAAACCGAACCTGGCTTTGGTTGAAGTAACACTAAACCTCCTGCCGAGTCGTCGCTGCAGCTTACCAAACAAAGACCCGCTGAAAGAGCGGAACAGGAAGCGCAATGGCCTTCTCTCTCTCTCGCGCTCTCTCTCTCTCAACGCAAACAACACCCGATGACGGAATCCCAAGTGATGCAGGATCGAAGCCGTCTCCAGGGGCAGGGGGCCGGGGGCAAGCGGCCGGACAACAGTTCAGCATTTTTCCACGGACGTAATTTGCTTCAAATAAAGCAATGCAACGTTGAAGATTCAAATGATTACTCTACTCCATGGATGAGTTCAATTCACTTTCAAGATGGTCGCACATTAAAGGGGAGACCGTGTGGATTTTAAATCTGGTCCCTCCAGGGCGATATTCCGAAATAGTTTAAATGACACTATGGAAAGCGACCTATGATGATACCACAGGGCGTGAGAAAAAGCACTTGCCCTTAAACTGTGACTTGAAAAACTAAAATGCACACTCCTTGACGTGAGCGAAGAGAGAAGATAATTTACTTACTTTTCCAAGTCTTCCCTTTCCTTGACGATCGGAATGTGACAGTTACTAGAAAGAGCTTTCACAGCGGGTTGGTTGATATGTTGGTTGTTGCAGAATGGATTATCACCAAATACTTCACCGCATCGTCCAAATTCAGGAAGGATCAAGCGTACAATAGAGCGCTAACGTGTTGCTGACAATAATAAGCAGGCGGTAATTTGGTGAAATTTACCATGAAACAACCGTGTTGCTGTAAACCGACCCGCTACTGCGACAAGCTGCCCTTGTAAATCGGGGCCACCAAAGTGCACAGTGAAGTATGATCATCTGTCTAGGGCAGGGGTGGCCAACCTGTCAGAGACGAAGAGCCACAATTTTCCATATGCTGCTGCAAAGAGCCACACGAGACACGTGGGCACACATGCACAAAAATCATCTGTATATTTTTGATGATAGTATATATTAGCTTCATTTTTAATTATCTAATTATTATGTTGTAAAGCGAATGGAAGGCCCATGGTATAAACTAGCATTCACTGAAAGGCACCTCAGAATAGTGTGTGATGGCGAAGTTCAGCACTTTTTGCAAATTCCTGGTCATTATTGCATCATGAAAATTGAGAAGCAATTATTGTTTAGATTCTTTTGAAAGTGATAGTTGATGCCGGCCTTTAGGAGCCGCAAAAAATTTGGCGAAGAGCCGCTGGTTGGCCACCCCTGCTCTACGGCATATTCTATGTCTAAGTCAGTCAAATACCAATTCCAGTTAACAACTGTGTTCATGTTCCTTTCAGTTCCTTAAAACTTGTTTTCAAGTTCAACGACCAGAACTTCATCAGCGTGATGACCTTTACCTCTAATGCCTTAACTGATTATTTAGATAGAATATTGGTTGAGTCCTGCAACAGTCGAAGTTCTCCTTTGGCGATATTTCCACATCCTCTCGCATCTTTCCGCCTTCTTCAGACCGATATCCAATCTTGTCTACATTTGGAACTTGTTTACTGAGCCCCTCAATTTTATGGATGGTTTGACCTGGGGGTTACAGTCGGATGCCCTTCCTGCCATCATCTTTTCCAGTCATCTTTTACCACCCCCATTTGATATCTATTTAATCAACTTTGAGGAGCATCCAGAATTTTCTACAAACTCAACTAAATCGTAAATATCAAACATTCAGTCGAGGAAAATTTCCTGAGTAAATACAGCATCATAAATACAACAGGTAAAACTTCCTACCAGAAAAATTCATTTAACGTATTGTAAAATAAAGGCCTCAATTTCATTAGAAATTAGAACATACAAAATTACAGATACTCTTTCATAATGCTTACAGCATGAAAAATTTGGAAGATAGTGAACTGTGTCGTAAAATGCGTAATTTGTCAAACTTATGTACAAAATAGCAGCCTATTTCATATTCTAGTGAATCTTTTCAAATAGTTACAATCCATTATCAATTCTCTACAAGTTTTTCAAACATAGCAACAATCACTCAAGTCTCTCAAACAACTATCATAAAAATCATCATTCATTTTAAAATCAGCCAGGTTCCAGTACCCTCTAAGTGCTTGTATCACATCATAGGCCCGGTTTTTCCCCTCATAAAATGCCCCATGGATGTACCCTTGGTAAATCTCATGTGTTGCTTCTCCTGCAAAGAAAAGTGGTCCAACATTTGCACGAAGAGCCACAAAGTCCAAGTGGGTAACATTTGCGTGGTACAATGAATATGATCCACGGAAAAACTTGTTTTCTTTCCATTTTGGAACAACAATGTCCGTTGGATTAGGAATACTTGAGCCATATACTAATCGTAAATGATGCATTACTTCCATTGTTAAATCTCCTTCTGACATTTTTTCAACCCTATGTGATTCACTCCATGTCACTGTCACCATCAATATATTTGTATCAATCCCAAACCTGTTAAATGCATCCAGACTTTGCCAAACCGGAAAGAGATGTCTTGTCCCACTTGCATAAAAAATGTACTCAAAATTATCCCAAAATCTATGAGGAAATCTCATGAATATTTTTGTGTATGTTGCCATCTTAAACCTATTGAATACTGACTCTTTCCACCTAGGTAGCCTAGGAGCGAACAATTCTGGCATGTTCTGATACACTCCTATGCTGGGAGTAGCCAGCAAAACCTTTCCAGTATACGCAATCCCTTTCGAAGTTTCAACCCTCACCCCTTTCTCATTCCATTTTATTCTTTCTACAAAATGATCCAGTTTCAAGCGTTCTGCATTCACCCCCAATGCCTCCTCTTCAAGTCTCTTAACTAACACCTTGTATCCACTTTGTTCTGTGATGAAAAACTGTGGCCCATAAAGTGAGTCAATTCTTGTTTCTTTTGCTTCACGGAAGCTCCCTGAGAGAACTTCAGGTGGAGCTGCATCCATATAGTCAATCAGATAATATTCTGCAACATTTTCTATCGCTGTTCTGTTTTTCCAACCATTCAATTTCAATGCATTTCTCAAAGAAGTGAATTGGTAATCCTCGCCCATTGTCTTCATAACATTTTTCAATTTTTCCCTCTCAGCCAAAAAACTCTTTGTAACATCATGTCCCTTCACGTCTCTACATATTACTGATTCTGGATCTTCAAAGCGTCCAGAGATTCCGTATTCATTCACGAGCTCAAAGATCGGATTATTCCTGGTTCCATGCACCCAGTTAGGCCCTAACTCTATGGTGATATTTCCTATTTTCACATCTTGAAATCTGCCCCCAGATTCATTTCTTCCTTCGAGTATAAGGAAGTTTTTGATACCGTTTTTTTCTAATTCTCTTGCAAAGGTAATCCCTGCAACTCCGGCCCCAATGATAATAACATCCGCGTCGTAACACTCACCATCGATGTTATTCACCGACTCTCCAGCAGAAAGACCCAACAAGGCCGCTGACATGCACAAAGGTAATAATATAAATCGATTATAATGCATTAGAATGAATGATGTCTCGCGAACAAATCGTATTTCAGACTTGTGTCGCGTAATTACTTGAATAGCAGTTCAGACAACTGCTATATGAAACAAAGCAAGTATTTTCGCAATCTCGTTTTGGATATGAGATCACTGTTGGTATGGAAACCCACCTAGACGTCAGTACTAAAATCTGCTCCCAACAGCAACAACATATTTGTCCAGCTGGTATCAATAATTTGCAAATGTGGTATGAAGATAGTAATAGATATATAGTGAGGTTGAAAGAGAATCTGAAAGAGGAGAGAGAGACTCTGAAAGAGAGAGCGAGTCGAAGAGTGAAAGGACAACTTGTATCTCAGTGTGACTCTCTTCCAGATAATTTACTGCAAATCCCTGACAGATGGGGCCATCCCAATTTCGGGGGTTGGAAAAATCTGCAAAAATTGTCTAGAAATATTAATAAAGAGACCTAGTAAAGAAACAAATGTTAAAATGAAAGAACATGTCCTTGTTTCGAGAGAGAGAGAGAGAGAGAGAGAGAGAGAGAGAGAGAGAGAGAGAGACCTTGAGAGAGCGAGATATATCTTGGAGAGAGAGGAGAGATAGATAGAGAGAGAGAGAGAGAGAGAGAGAGAGAGAGAGAGAGAGAGAGAGAGAGAGAGAGACCAATATATCAGTTATACACCAGCATGACAATGCACCATTTTTAGGGCCAATGTCACTCAAAAAATTTTCAATCGCCCGAAAATGTATTTCTTTTGCTTGCCGAGAAATTCAACATAATTTTATTGGGAAAACCCTAGGGGCCTACAAAAAAGCCCCAATAACTCAAAACGAGAAAGTTATGAGGACGAGGAAGTAAGAGCAGTTTTGGAGGCTGGTTTAAGATTTTTTTTTATATCAATGTCAATCTAAAAAACCCAACAAGATACAATATTCTGGGCCGTCCATGGCAGTGAAAGACACGCCGTCATCTGGTTCTAGCCATGGACGGCACTTGACAATTCCTTAAACAACAATCTAGAAAAAAAAAACGAAGAGGAGCAAAACAAATTAAGCACTCTGTGTAGCACGGCACCATCCCGATTTGACAGGCGCCAGCATGCGCCAGGTTGGGTGGTTGAAAATTGATGTGAAAAGAAATTTGCATTGGTCAGGCCTAGCTTTAGTTTTGTGGACGGGAGATTTTGTTGAGAATAGTTTTACCTGGTTTACCTGGTGCCACCGAGTCAAGGACTCCTGGCGACCATTGATGAAGAGTAGTTCCAACGCGATCTGTCCATGGCATCTCCGGTTAGCTGTTGTAGTGTCAGGCCTGTGGCATTTTCAATCTCGTCAATCCATCTGGTGGGCGGTTTTCCCCGTTTACGTGTTCCATCCGCCATTGCTAGGTCACGTTGGAGACTTGCACCCTTGTTTCGCATCACATGGCCCAAGTATCTCATCTTGCGACGAAGTATCGTCGCATCATGTGGCATGGGAATAATTAGTCATGCTTATGCACTCAGGAGCCAATTCCGGTATTTACACTTAAACCGTTCAAGGCGTTGGAGTTATTCCAAGTTTCACTTGATGGGGTGCAAGTTTACGGCTTGTTTCCTCACAAGAGATCCCTTATCGGCGTAAACACTTTTCCAGTGCCGTAGCAGGAATTTCAAGAACCTGTTTATTTGGAGAAAGTTGCCCGAGCATTTTCACGGCGAAGCGGGAATCCCGGCTCGTAAAGGAAGTAATGGTTAGCTTGCCGTGGGAATGGATGACTTGCATAAAACTGCGTCGCATGCTCGATTTTGAGCGTAGCAGAAACCAGAAACAAGGCTCTGAGTTTTTTCTAGGAAATTTGACTTTATTGAGTGGTTTCCCCTTGCTTTACTCACCGATGGCGTTTTTATTTTGACACGTGTAGGATCCGACCTCATAACCCTTGTGTTTGTGAGACCGCATGCTTTACCAACCAACTTGCATAAACCATATGACAATAAACGTCTTCTTTATAAATAGACGCAGGGCTCAGGTGCTGTAAGACTTTTAAGGATGCAAGGTAGTACTACCGCGAATTTTCATCATGAAAAATAGATATAACAATCTTGACACGAACATTTTCCAATCAAGGATCAATCAATCAACCATGCACTATGTTTTAGAGGTACCAATGCGAGACAACGGCATCGTGAAGCTCCCTACCCCATGATTCATGTCATGTACCCATTTACTAGGCAGGTATGGGGGGGGGGGGGGGCGACGAGAAATTTGTGCAAGCGTGCCTCGAACCCGAGACCCTAAGCACGGTATGCGTAGCACTGCACAAGCTGCCCGCCAGCAAAAGGATACGATTACAAGTTAAACATACCATGCAAAATGAACGGCAAATACCTCACCTAATCAAATGGAAGCGCTCAAATTAACATGGCAAATCATTTCGGACGTTATTCGGGTATACCTATACTCATTCGCAAACGATATCCTACAGTAGATGCCCACGTCGAAACCTTTTTTGAAGAACTATGATCACTCTCTATCGAGTATGCCCCGCATAATACCCTACGCTACTGAAACGTAGGCCCACTTTGACACATGGAAGGTGTAGAGGTGCTTTTTGAACCAAAATGTACGACTGAAGAATCGGAGGTAAAATATTACTTCAAACGTGTTTGGTCATTTATTGATATTACAAAAAAATCGATATTGGATAATGTAAACAAGAGCTAAGGATACTGGAACTGATGAGATGACAAGATTGAAACCTGGCCTCCCTCACTTGGATCATTTGACGAGTGCAATTTATAGTCACGGATCTTTAGGCTGTAATCAAACGGCAATCTAATGCGAGCCAGCCCGAAGATCAACTGTTCTTGCAAACTGTAAAATTAGGCCGAATGGTGGATGCATAAAACGGGAAACAATCTCAACTCATTTCAAATACTCATGGTGGGAGAACCTTGAATTAACGGTTGGATTACAAGGTTGCCTGAAAGTGGGGACTTGATCGTAAGTGGGGGTCCATAGATTGGGGCCTTCCCGCTGGACAACTTTGCCATTACCTGCACCGAGTAGGGAATCCAACTCCTTCAGCAGTCTCATGCCATGCAGTACATGCCAGATATGCCGATAGGGGTACGATTATACATATCGTACGCGATCTTACCAATATGGCAACGGTATTAGAGATGTGAAAGGGGCGGGGGCTTGGGGAAAACAAATCTCGTGGGAGCTTTCTATTGCTGCTTGGAAATTTCAAAACGATGGGACCAAGCAAAACAGATTTCAGCTAACGTTTGTTTCTTGTTAACGAGTTGCTTTGCCACCTGAACATAGTATTGATCAGGCCCGTCGGAACAATACTAACATTGGGGGGGCTGCAAGCTAAGCGAGCGGAAATGGGATTGCGGGGGCCGTGCCCTGGGAAAATTTTTCCAGACCACGCCCTTTAGATAGCTGAAAAACGCCCCTGCTGTACAAATTACTCTATTCCCATGGTGAGCAAATGAATATATATAGGTATCCAATTGACCATGATTAAGGACTAAGGAACGAAGGAATTAAGGAACGATCACTAGCAAATTGTTGGGGGGCTGAAGCCCCCAGCTCCCCCAGTTCCAACGGGTCTGTTGATAGCTCCTTGGAATGCTCCATCATCAATTTACACCACTCCCAAATTTCTAAAAAACCTAAAAAGCTAATTCAAATTGGATCAACACGAATTCGTACGAAAATAAACGTTGCAAAACTAAAGAGCGAAATTAGGATGAATCAGCTGTGATACAATAGACGAGAATTGTGAAAATCTAACGATGGCAGAGGTCAGCTCTGGATCACGTGCTACTTGCGCTGGTGTGCCTAGGTGTGAAATAAAATTGTTTCCTATGTTGCGAGCTGCAGAAGTTTGGTGCGAATCTGGGTCGATGGGAAGTGCTACCAATATGATATAAAGGGATTCATTATATTATCTTTGTATTATGGGGTCACAGTAAAAATATCTAAATTTTGCAGGACCCGAATGATAACAGTATTGTATACACTGACAGGTTATTCTGCCAAATATTCACAAACCATACCAATTAATTTTCCATCATTATCACTCAAAAGTAGTACTCATAGAGCACAGTGTCCCATATGCTCTCATAATGTGACGTCCAATCAAGATTCCAATGATTCATGAATCATAAGGTAGATTTTAGGGCTCTGAAAAGCTATGCATATCGAACAGGGCCCTGGTTCAGTCTCGTAATGTGACATCGCACCAAGATTCAAACGATTCATGAAGAATCTTAAGGTAGGTTTGAAGACACCGCGAAGCTATGCATATCGAAAAGTGCCCTGGTTCAGTCTCGTAATGTGACATCGAATCAAGATTCTGATGATTCATGAAGAATCTTAAGGTAGGTTTGAAGACACCGCGAAGCTATGCATATCGAAAAGTGCCCTGGTTCAGTCTCGTAATGTGACATCGAATCAAGATTCTGATGATTCATGAAGAATCATAAGGTAGATTTTGGAGCACTGCAAAGCTATGCATATCGAAAAGTGCCCTGGTTCAGTCTCGTAATGTGACATCGCACCAAGATTCAAATGATTCATGAAGAATCTTAAGGTAAGTTTTGGAGCACTGCGAAGCTATGAACATCGAGCATCACACATAACGATTCGCATGCCTGGAATTACTGAGTGCGAGAGACGCTCTTCGTTCTAAGTGGAAGTTAAGCTCGGGGTTAGCCGCAAACTACAAACCATTAAGCTTGTAACCAAGCACTATAACCTAAGATACATTTTAACAGCGTGAAGCATCGCGTTTGTTTGTCAACAAAACAAAGCCTTGTTCTTAGGCGGGATTAAACTTCACTGGGGTTTCGTTATAAAACCAGATGGAGCAGCAATACAGATAAGTTTTCAGGAGAATAATAAGCAAAGAAAGGGAGCCACCAAAGTATGATATCTTAAAATATAATACCTGTCTAGGTCGGCTCCCTTCCTTAATGCTACTGAGAATCAACAAGGTGGGGGGGGGGGGGGGGGGGGGGTAGAAAACAAGCACCTCCAGTAACTAAGCACTCCACAACGAAACGTTTTTCCTGCAAAAAAGACCAAGAAACAGACAAGAATTAGCAACCGACACTAACAAGATACGTGCTTCGCGTGACTATAGTTTGCTGTGTGGTTTCGTTCTCCGCGGTGTCTAAAGCTAGACAGATTTCATTCGTTTATAAAAAGCCTTTCCAAGACGCAAGACTTCCCGATCGACCTCCAAGGACTACCTAGATGCTGCCATATCACTCCAACGTGACACGTGAACGAAAATGTATACCAAATTTTATTGATTAATTTGAGGGTACGTTGAAAGAAGTTATCTAATCGAAATCATTCAGATTTATCTAGAAGGCAATCAGACGAGACGCTCTTCTGCTCCCCACTCTCGCTGCCTGTCGTTTTTGTCGTCGCTACTTCATTCTTATCGCTACTATCGACCTCAGTCTTGTTCATAGAATCATATCCGTTTGCGGCCGCTTTCGCAAACTCAGTCTTTTCTTCAAGAGGCTTCCCAGGTACGTACTCGCTCGGTCCCTTGTCCGATGTCGGCTCCTCCGTCACGACGCCGCTCTGCTCGTCCTCACTTGATGCCTCGTCATACTTAGTGATGTCATCATAAGTTCCTTCCTCGTCTTCTTCCATTACGTGTTTGAACTTCCCGCAGCAGAAATTGCAGCAGAAGCAGAAACAGCAGCAACAGAAATAGCAACCCGTTATGATGCCGCAAAATACCATCAGCCCTTTGCACCATCCACTGCTCAAGATGAAATATGTTTTGACGTTCTAGAAAAAGAAAAGGGAGTTAATCGAAGCGTCTTACTAAATGATGCTAAAACTCGGACAATTTACGCCAAATAGATAAACCCACCATCAGAGCCAAGTCCCCTGCTTCTCTCTTGGGTTTTGATGTTTAAAACAAACTTATACAGGGCTTCTACGGTAACAGCATATTCATGTAACTAGTGTAAGTACGATATTAGTGGAGAGAAATCTTGTATAAAGTTTCGTTAATGATTACACATGAGATTAATTCCTTACAAAAGACACCCGATTAAGTATTTCAGGGCTTGAACGAAGATGGGAACATTTCTGCTTCATAGCAGTAAACTTTTTGGCTAACATGAGCACAACAGTTGAAGTAAATGTTGCCGTAGATACGTCTCTGAACAGCTGTTCAGGAAATTTTACAAGTTTTCTTGCAAAGTTGAAGTCGTGTGTCTCTTTTAAAACGCAATTGGCGAGGAAGGCAACGTGAAACCACCTCACGAATTCCACTTCCCTAGAAAAACTTAGAGCCCTGTCTCTGGTTTCTGCTGCGCTCTAAATCGAGTATGCAATGCAGTCTTTGATGAAATTCGAGTCAATGGCGAGCAAAAATTATAGCTGAAACCAAATCACATCTTGTAACACAGTCAATACCTCTTCTCCGAATTGCTCAGCAATGTATAATCCCATAGTTCCGTAAGCATCGTATATTTCTCTCTTGTTTGGGTCGGAAAGAATCGCATTGGCATGATTTATGCTTTTGAACTGAAAAATGTCATAAAATACTTGACATTACAATGATATAAAGCACATATGTGTATGCAGAAGTAAAGAGGACGTCAGCGGTGAGCGGTCAGCGCACATCTCCTGTGTTGGGACAGTTTGGCTTTGCATATGGCTTGGTACCTTTCTATTTACCGCTACCTGTCCAATCAGCAGAAAACGGGTACCTGACAAAGCTTAATGTGAAAGGCGGAGGGGAATATATATATATATCACATAGGGGGTGCTGTCTTCACCACCATATAGTGCTCTATGTACAAAGTACAGAGCGTTGATAGCAGAAATGCAGAAAAGGAAAAGACCAATTCGAACATATATGAACAATATATGAACAATATATGTTCGAACATATATCGAACGTATATGAACAAACGCTCTGAACTTATCTCCAAATGCCGACACGAGAACAAATATTATTTAATGAACAATAGCATCACCTAGACAATAGACAGCAACTTGCCAACGGCTTCTTTTATCCCAATTTTATCTTACTTTATTTTACTCTCACCCTATTTTTAACCCATTCGCTTATTTTAAAATCAATGTAATTCGGAATGTGTTTCAGTTATAGTCTGTCTGACGAGCCCTCTATGTGATATATATATATATATATATATATATATATATATATATATATATATATATATATATATATATATATATATATATATATATATATATATATTTATATATATTTGTTAAACATTTGTGTGTGGCCATGCCTCAGATAAAATGTGAATATAAAATAGGCTACTTTTTAAGGAAAATTTATTGATAGATTACTTCAGACGTTTCGCCTTGTGAGGGCTTCATCATATCTATATAATAAATACACACACATACTTATTTATCAATATATGGGTATACAACTAACTATCCTCAATTATTTGCTGTGTTATCTGCTTTTGAACAGATGAAACCAGTTCATTTACAAAGAGTACTTTTTCTTTTCATGTTGGGCTTTGATATGCTTTGTGATATGATGTTACGTTAAGCTAAATGCTGTATCATGTTCTCCCTTCAAATAAAGAATAAAGAAACTTGATCTCATCCCTCTATCCTCTTATTATTTCACTTTATTCCTTTGCTAGGGCTTTGCACAGGCCGCCAATGCCTTTACCTAACATAACTTTCTGAAAAATGCAAAATGGTGGCACTATGTTTACTGTGTAATTTCTACTTTATCTTACCCCATTCTACTTTAATATACAAACACCTCAGCAACCAACAGCAGCAAAATGCTTTAACAAAGGCCTCTATGGAAGATAACACCACAAGACAGCTGGTTTATAACAGTGGAAATTAATACATTTTGATGATTGAATTAAGACATACTCTTTCTGTTGCTTCAGGGTCATTGGGATTTTTATCAGGATGATGCTTTAATGCCATCTGAAATAAAAAGAGCTAAAAGTCAATCTCTGAATTAACTAAACATTGAGCTAGCCAAGAATCGGCTTTGGCTTTTGTTGACAAACAATTATTGAATCCAAAAGCAGTAGAAATCTTAAATCAAAAGGATCCCTTGACAAGATTATCATCATTCACAGTCAACTTGCATCAGGACGTGCAAACATTAACATCCACATTGAAATTTTAAGTTAAGTAGTTTAGGCTGGCCTTTGTTTCCAAATCTAGTAGAGTGGCAGACTAGCCAGGGTTCCTCTTTCTGTGGCCTGCACGGGGCTCCACTGATCCATGCAGCTTGATATTGGATGACAGTGGCAGCCTCTCAGCATTGGAAAATGACACTGAAATTTGACTTCACGTCTATACCTGCAGCTATTTGCAGAATTTCAGAAGAATGTATTAGCTCTCTTTTAACTTGTTGCAAAGCACACATGGTATCAGTTTCCAAATCCAACATAATCTTTATGATACCTCTGTGGCTTTATTGGCCCCTTGGAGGCCAAGATCCTCCAAGCATGCTTAAATTGCTATCAGGATAGATATTCTTTGCCCCATACCCATATGATTTGATGATTCCACCATCAATTTAATATCAGCAACATATGATGAAGTTTGAAATAGAATCATACTAAATACAACAAATTAACAATGGCGAAGGTCACAAACCCTGCAAAAAACATTGAAAATCCCAGCATTTGTGTTTACCCTACCCTACTGGATCTAGGAAACTAGGACCCCTACTTCGCACAAGTTTTCCTTGTGTTAAGTTGTGTTTTCCATGTTTAAGAAGGAAGAATTCCATTCATGGCTGCATAATTTCAGTCCAACAGGCTGGGCCTTGTCAGATAGAGCCACGTTTAATTCCGCCAAATGTACTTTGAGATATCAAATATACTTCATAAAGGATGTCAAGAAGTAAAAATATAGGATCACCTTTCTGTATGCCTTTTTTATTTGTTCTGGTGTTGCATCTTTGTCGACACCCAAGAGATCATAAAGCGACTCACCTTCTTTCCTACAGAGTTACAAATAATCATTTAAAAAAATGACCCGGTGAGAAAATTGTAAAAACAAGAATTCATCTAGAGGTTGATTATTATGGATGCCAAATTAAATCACGATCTTAACAATTATGATAACAACAATATCATTTAAGTTGAGCCCCATGATTGAAAAAAGTGCTTGGGAACACCTTTCTAACAAGGCACCGTCCTGAGTCATAGTCTTTTCGTTAGTCGTAAGGAATTGCGTTTTTTTCTTTAGTGAGTATATTGGAGAAAAGCCATGGTGGCCTATACAAAGCCCCTACAAAGGAAGAAAGAAGAAAGCGAAAGGCAAAGCAGAGAGAGGGATCAGATCATGTTTATTGATCTTAGATTTGAAAGAAGGCAAGTTCTAAGATGCAGGAAAGCAAGAGGAAGGCAAGATGTTCCATAAATTGCATGTTCTAGGGATGAATGATGATTTGTGGAACAAAGTGTGTGGATTAGGCACAGTATTGTTAAATGATAAAGGAAAATGGTGAATATTGTTTGCTGGTGATAGCAGGTGATCATGCAACGTTGCATTGATGACTAGAAAAGAATGATCATGAATCAGACCAATTGGCAGAGAGCTCTTTTCGGAATCAAGGCTTCAGGTTCAGGCTTGGTTTTTGCCTACTCAGCCCATGAAGTTTAGTTAATCTGAAAACAGGATAAACTTCCAGGGAGCTGGTGGCATGTGTGGTGCACCAATTCAACAAAAAGAGCCTCACTTGACAACCTATTGTCTTTCCGATAAAAAGTAAATAAACTTGATTTGACCTCCTGATCATCTTAGCTCTGCTAGAGCTGGCCACCATGGCCTTTCCTCAAACACAAATCACTAAATAGTGCAATGGGACAGGGATCAAATCCCTCGTAATTTGCCTGATGCCAACATTATGCAATCCAAATTCTAATGGCCTAATCATTGTGGATACAAGGTTTGCACAAAAAGCTGTCACCTAGGGACTTAATAAGTGAATGTCTTTCAAGCAGTCCTGTGTGCTCAGTGGTGAAAACACGGAGCTATAATTTTACTGAGAATAAGTTGCGTTGAAGAATCATTGGAAAACATAACAAAAAATTATGTTAAGATCATTAGGGTCATCAGAAAAATAACAAGCATCTTGACTGTCATTGGCAATAGTTTGCAAGGCACATTCATTCTAGGTTCTTGAAAACACCATTAAGAGATGGCTTCAAATTTTCATCACTAATTTCCTCAAACCTCATAAAAAACAGTAGTTTCTTATCAATGTGCCTAAAGATTCAAATAATGCAACATCGCTTGAACTTCCAGTGTCAATCCAAGCTGAAATCCATGGACTGTTACGTCCAAAACCACAAAACACTGGTTTGAATACATGATCTATAAATTGACTTCAAGAAACCATTTTACGGGTACAATTTGGATTTTTAGCAACATTTCATTCGTAAGTAGGGGTGAAATTGAAGCAGAACTGATCCACGCCCTTTCAGCATCCCCATTCTTAGCCTTACCCTTGTAACGGCAGTTTTCAATCAGCTAGTCCAAAAAATCTGTTACTTGCTAATTCTTTAGAATATCTATGCATCAAACAGCTCTTCTACAGGAAAACAACAGTTAAAGGACCGGAGAAGACGCTGTCCGGCCTAAGTCAAGAGGTAGCATACTGGCTTCCCGAACACACTTACTCTTTGTGATGTCCATGATGAAAGCCAGTACTTTGAGCCATATCTTTCTTCTCAAGCTTAGAGCTTTAAAAAGCTCTCTGATTTCTTCCCCTATCGGTTCTACTTTGGTCTATCTGACCGAGCGATGGGTGGTAGCCATCTTGAGATCGTAGGCCTAAGTAGGGTGAGATCACTCTGTGTACCAGTCTTCAACATACGGTATTCCATCGTAACCCATTATTATTACTCATGAAACGTTGAAATTTTGAAAAAAGAGATGAACTGTTGATTTCAATTGCCGGTAAGTCACATGGTGCCGGAAATTTAGACGAGTTTTAGTTTCAGGAGGTTTTCTGGCGAAATGAAATTGAGAAGCTGTTTTATGTTTCTCTCAAGCACGTGAAGGTAGGTTTTAGGGAACTTCAAGGGATGCTTCTGGAGTAGTAACCCCATAATTCCTCTCGTTATGGTCAGAATTCTTCATTGTCACACCTAGAATTATAGTGAGGTAGTAACATTCCTAGTTCTGAGTAAAGGCCAAGCTCCCTGTGGGCTGTGGGCGTATGATTCGTGACAGGCTCTTTCCTACCGAGTCATCCATAAGCCTGGTTGAGAACCTTGGTTCAAGAAAGGTATTTAGAATCTCCCTTTGATTTATCTTTTAGGTTTCTGGTTAAAGAAAATCTTACACGTTAACAGGATGCAAGTACCCAAGGCGCTAAAATTTCATCACGAAAAAGAGGCTGTAGCTATGACAACTTGGGAATTCTCGTCTTTATTTATACACGTCATAGTATCAACACCACAGCTAGTAAATAATTCTTTCAAAGGTGACCAACACTATTTTTCAATGCAAGTTCAATTCCTTTCTTTTGACTATAAAGAGAGTTAATCTCACGAAGTACTTGTTAACCTTGCTAAATATGTTTCTCAGGGGCTACGTTCCGGGCTTCTTGTTTGCATGTGAGCGCTGGGAAAAGTTTCGTGAAATCAATGCAAGATAAGTTACATGTAAGCATTGAAAATAAGTGGGTACACCAAGAATCAAATAGGAAAAAATGAGGGAGGGGCTGATTTGATGGAATTAAACGTGCCTAAATGTAGCGGCCCAAGCGAGGATGTAAGCCCTGGCCATGGCCGCCCAAGTGTGAAACATATGGGAATAAATGATGATGCAATGTAGTGGATACAGCAGTTAGACTCATAGTCATCGAACGATCATAAACGATACCAAAATACCATCCACAGAGGACAGATGCTGCTAGTAATGTAGGCCAAACCCCTGCACAGGTCATTACATACGTACTTCGGGCTACAAAGGTCACAAGACCACAAGATGCCATCGTTATGGCAATACATATCCATTGCTAACTCGGATACATGCGTCTGGTTTCCACTGCGCTCGAAATCGAGTACGCTGTGCAGTCATTAAAACTCTTGCCATGCTTCGCGCAAAGTTCAATTTAGAATTTGACAGCCTGTTGATGGAAGTGCCAAGTCTTTTTATTGCAACGTATGCCTATTTCATAATTGAATCACGATTCTGTGTTCTGTGGAGAATCTAGAAGCAGAGGCGTTAGGTTATATGTGAGAAGTGCAGACGATGGAAATCAGATAAGCCGAAAACCATGACAAGATAGCAGAAATAAGAAGTCATTTTGACCCGCATTGGGAATAAGTGTGTAGCGTGCATACAATTCACATTTATTCTATCTCCGTTTTCTTTCCGTTTCTCAAATCGTTTAAAAACTTACTGATGCTGCTCCGGGTCGTGCATTTTCTCGTATTTATGCTTCATGTCTGCAAGTTGATTCCTTCGGCCGCATTCTCAAGTCATCTTCACATTCTTCTGCAATTCAATGATTGGAGGAAATTCCTAAACTTTCTTCTCGACTATCGAATCATTCGTCACACATCCAAGCATCCCCAAATTCACACATGTGCAATTTTTCACTGCTCAGAACTCCCATGAATTCTCTTTCTTCGACGTGTCTTGCCTTATTATTACTGGAATATGGAATTCTCCACCGAGCTGTTCATCGTAAAAGCACCTGCTTAAGGCGTGGTTTCCATTGTACAGGCCTGTATTGAAATTAAACTAAACACTCAAAAATTTTGCGGTCTTATGGAAACAGATGTTTCGCAGTTGAATTGTCATGCAAATTTGATATCCTATGTGTTGAGATTTTCCGAGCAGAGATGAGGGATTTTCAGACATAGTTCAATGAAGATTCATTCTGCATGTTCTCGAAGTGGATTGGTTGTTTTCAGTAGTCTCCAGCAGTAAAACCTGCTCTCAACGTGCCAGTTCATCCCAGTATCGTCTGCAAAACTTCAATTTTCAAGTACACTCAGTTTTCAATTGATGCTTTCTAAAGAACCAAGGTTTTGCCAACCGAAAATTCCCGGACGATCTTCTTCACGTCTTGTTTTCGGTACTGGCCTCTTCCGTCTATTACGGTGATAGCAATTTAATGTAAGATGGTTTCTTCAAAGCTGAATCAGATCCTAACCTTTGTTCCTCTCAAGCTCCACCCAGCTTTACTGGATTTTGTATTGTAAAGCTTCTCCTGAAGGATTTGAAGCACTGAGAAGCTAAGCTAATCAATCAGTGGTACCTTCCCTATCCATTCGTGTCACCTCTCCATAGCTGAAACTCTTGCTCAAGCTAAGGAGTCAATCATTTAGCCACGGATCTCCTTATGCAATGCTTCCACTACCTATCGTCCATAGAACATCAAAGTATTGGTGCAGTCAGCCAGGAATGGAGGTAGGGGGGCGCCAATAAAATTGCTTAGGCTGTGCCCAATTTGCCCTGCAATTTTATAGATGGAGGCTCTCAATTTATGTTCAAAAGCGAAAGTTGTCTTTATTATTGATACTGTTCCGTACACTGTAGTTCTTGTAAGGGGAGTTTATCGGTTATTAATGCAGGTGGATTGAGCGCCTCTTGAAAAGTGTCTGGAATCACAGTAAACACCTCCAGGCTAGTAGATTAAACTACCCCGTCACTATTCTTTGGATCTGGACGAGTTAGGAAATCGACCCTGTAGACTATTGGGGAGGAGGGGGGCGAATCCCTAGCCCCGCACGGGTCTCCGCTCCTTCTGCATGGATATTTGATTGTCCATTCACCTCTGCATTAACTTTTGATTGAAGAGAGCCACTTCAAGTTGCCCTTTTATCCACAGTCATGTTGGTAAATTAATCTAATTGGTCACCAGCATATAATTCTGCAACGTTCTAATGTACTGATAAAGCAACACAATTGTATCTATTCAACGTGGTCACATGATAGCCCATTTGCTCGCCCGCATTCAAAAGGTAGACTTCGCTTACATTGCATTGTATTCTGGAACAATCAAATGGGAAGTCGCTTGGCAACGTGATTAGTTGTGTTACTTGGTGTCATGGCCGTGTGTAAGTGACTGCTACGGATTACTAACTGGCAACAGAATTTGCATCCTGGAGTCAACCAAAGAAACTAGCACCGACCAAATCAAAACAAAGGCGCAAATATTTGTTTAGCGTTATAACGGTTTCATTTAGCTCTGGAGCGTTGTAATGGTTGCATTGCCACCCAACCGCTTTGCCTCCACAAGTCCACAGTATTACAGGGAAACGTCACAATAACAATCGATAACGTGAAAATTAGTACTGTGCTAGTGACTCTCTCCAATACTTCGTTTCAGGATTTATCGGACTGACTATTCGACTGCAATTTGTATTGACTCAACTCAATTGCTAGCTCAAACAAGCCCTGTGCTCGAAAATGCCCCTCACTTTTATTGATAATGTCATCTTTGTAATTCTCTCCGTCCACGTTTTGACTGTTTCGAGTACGTGGTATGGACATAATTACTGGACAACTCGTTACTCGACTGACGGGGTCAGCTACACTGATGACACTGAAAGTGGCATACTCTGGAATGATGGAACGAATGGCAGAAGGGCCTATGAACCATCGAACCAAGGGGGTAGTTCTTGTGGTGGTTGTCAATGCTCTGCAGGTGTAATTGACTGCTCATCAGCATCTTCAACTGTGTAAGTCGGCTTTCAAAAAGGTTTTTTCAGCCCAATAAACCTGGGCCCTTTAGCTCTTACAGTATTTGAACAAATCTTGATACCCTCATATCAAAGTCAATCTTGAAAATAAGATGCATGCAGACACCTTTCCATATTGAAAGTCCTGCATCTCATTTTTTAGACAATGTTAATGCCACTGTTGGGTTGAATTGTCAGGGGGATGGCCAAGTTCATTTTGCAGACTTCTGGATAACATAGAATGGAATTTCCAAAAGTTTTGTCAAGAAAGTCATGCGTGCTTCTCGGTCTGCCACCTCCCAGCCAACTGTCCCTGCAAATCAAATTCCTACACTTGAGACATCACCTAATGCAGTGCTATGATGCATTTGCCTTTCATGGAAATAGTTTAGGTGCCTAAATCACTTATTACCCAGGCTGTTGCAGTTGCCCCCAACCTAAAAGAAATATGGGACAAAGTAGATAAATGAGTGAATTAATTAATTAACATATAGATAATTTGATATTTGTTCAGTTATATATGTAAATACATATATATAAATATTTAAATATATATATATATATAATATACATATACATATATTTATATACATATTTATATACGTATATATATATATTTATATACGTATATATATGTATATATATATATTCAAATATATATATATATATATTTATATACGTATATATATGTATATATATATATTCACACATATATATATTTATTTATATAAATATATATATATAGACATATATATATTTATATATATATATATATGTATTTATATACGTATGTATATATATATATATATATATATATATATATATATATTTATATACGTATGTATATTTATATATAAACATATATATATATATATATATATATATATATATATATATATATATATATATATATATCTATATATTTATATATGTATGTACATATATATATATATATATATATATATATATATATATATATATATATATATATATATATATATATATATATTTATGTTGAACATTTAGATTTGGCCATGCCTCAGATAAAATGTGCATATGAAACAGTCAGAATACTTTTTAAAGCAAATTTATTGATTTGTTACATCAGACGTTTCACCTTGTAAGGGTTTCATCAGTGATAATGTAAACAAAGAGATTAACATAAGTCTATAGATAATAAGCGTCCTACACAGCCATTCATGATGTTATTAAGGAAGGACATTTACTAGGACTTTAAGTGATATCTCCTGGGAAGTATCGCACAATAACATCCAAACCTTAAACACACGCGAAATCGTGGAAGCTTTAGAGATAAGAAAGCATGAAAATAACATCATGAATGGCTGTGTAGGACGCTTATCATTTATAGACTGATGTTAATCTCTTTGTTTACATAATCACTGATGAAGCCCTTACAAGTCGAAGCGTCTGATGTAGCAAATCAATAAATTTACCTTAGAAAGTATTCCGATTGTTCTATATTCATACATATATATAAATATATATATTTACTCATTTGTTTGTTTTTGATGATATGATTTTACCTAGAAATTAAGGTGAACATTTGAACATTGGGAAGCTCTTTGCTTGTTAAGCAGCGTCCAAGTCCTTACTTTTGATTTGATCAAATCTTGTGATTCCTACTCTTAGAATTACACAGGTCTATGAACCCTCCTCACACCAAGTAAAAGTTAGGCTGATGGTAGACCTGGACCATTGACCACATGGCCCAGCGGCAAGAGGCTTACCATTTAGCTTTTCTTGACACCCAGAGAATCATTCATTTTTTCAAAGTATTAGTATGAAATTAGAGATAGATTTAGAAGTAAATGATACACAGCATGCATGTTTATCCAATGTTTTTGCTCAACTGGAATTCATCCCACTTGTATTTCAGAAACATTTACAACAGGGCTAGTGAAAATGAAATTGAGGAGTTTGGTTTGTCAACTGGAATTACAAAATTGTAAGTTATCCTTGGCTTTGATTCCTAGAAGTCTTTTCTTCAATCTCATTTCCTTTTTCAATCCCACTTTGCATTCTACAAGTTCTGCTTTTATAGTTGTATCATTGCAAGCAATGTTTTCTTCATTCTCCTCTCTCAGGACAATCAGAAACACAGGACTCGAGAAAATACATAAAAATGCCTTTGTGAACCTGACAAGCCTACACACATTGTAAGTTAAATATTGCCATCAACTTATTCCCTTTATCTCCTGGTTATCCCTTAATGGGATGATTGCAGAATTGCTTTATGCCATCCCTTTTCTGCTTGTGAAATTCCTTGATCAGCCGTATTAATCTAGCCAATTCCATTACATTGGTGATCAGGGTTTTTTATGGCTTGGGTTGTCCTTTCTGTCTCCAAGTTTCCCTCCTCATCTGAATGGATTTGGGACTCCCTCAAGACCTCGCTGGCTGAAACCACCTGTCCTGGGGATTAGCGAAATTTATGGATGATTGCTGCACTTAACACCCACTTTTAAGCATAGCAGAAATGACAGCAATACAAGCATTTTCTTGAAAGATATATTAATGAGGTGGCTCTCCATTGCTTGTCCCCTAAGAGTGCTAATGTGAGAAGCCATGCATCATTCAAATTCAAAACCCCTGCGTTATGACTAAGCAGCTGCAAAAATCATATGTCTATTGAGTATTTTGCCTATTATATCTGCAAAGCTAAGGAAAAGCTACCTGAAAAATTACAATATTTGCTAACAGGTTTGATGATCCTGTCAAACCTGTTGAAACGGGACAAATTTTCAAATAATCTATGGTATATTCTAAGTAGGCTATACCATTGCTGGTGCTCAGGATTTATTGACTAAAATGATAATCTTTATTCGCAGGATATTGATTAAGAATAAGCTGAAAGAGCTACCGGATTTGAGCAACTGCACAAGCTTGTTGACATTGTAAGTAGTCCTTTAATTGGAGGAAAGTATTGTCATTGAAAACAGACGTTCTTCTACCTGTTCTTCTAGCTTTGTTCCACCTCTTCAGTAACGTCCCCTAAGCGGATGAGCTCTCCCAACTTATTTTGGTCTTGGGTTTCATTCAAGTTTGCGCTGATACTTGATGGATTGATGAACGTTTTGAATTTGAAATTTAAAAAAATACTGATAACTCAAGGCACTTCTGTGTGAGAGTCCTACCTCCTTTATTTGCCCACATCTAGCTGAGCTTTGCTTCTCTCCATATGGCAAAGCGATGACGAAGCTGCAAGTGATATTGAAAAGCCATGTGGAATTCAGATGTTGATAATCATATTTGTCATCAGCAGAAGTGGATGACGATATGCGGCTTTTTGTAGATCATTTTTATTGCTAAAGGTCAAATCCTCCCTTCAAATCTACTTCTCCTTCTATGGGCATCTGTGATAATGGTGATGATTGTCAGTGTCCTATTTTTCTTTTCTTCTAGAAACGTTTATGACAACAATATTGATATATTTGCTTCTAATTATACGCGTTTGCCAAAGTCTCTTAAAAAAATGTGAGTATAATCATACCTTATCATGAAAAATCATGAAAGAATGCCAAATTGTTCCATTTTAACAATTCTTTCTATTGATGAACATTTCCAGATAAAAAAAATTTGGGGGGGGGGGCGCTCCATGCCTCTATTCGTGAGCGATTTGCAGTAAGTTATTTGGAAGACAAATCATACTGCTATATAGGTTTTCATTGTCTCTCTCTCTCTCTCTCTCTCTCTCTCTCTCTCTCTCTCTCTCTCTCTCTCTCTCTCTCTCTCTCTCTCTCTCAGTTTATAATATATTGAAGTCTTCCAAGGGTATCTAAGTGATCTTTTGTTTCGTACATTGTATTATATTATATTGCATTATATTATATTTGATTGTATTAAATTATATCATTATTTCATGTTTGATCTTTAAATTTCTTCTTCTTTTTTATATTTAGAAATTTTATCAAGAACAATGTATACAAGTTCCCTGAGAAGTACTTTGACCTTCCAAACCTTGAAGAAATGTAAGCACTATTGAGGATTTCTAACAGATATCCTAGATTCAAATTTTCGTTGTACGAATGTTTCAGAAGATTTTTGTTTTTGGAGCAGAGCCTTCAACCCCCGGGAGTGGTTAGGGTTATAGGAGGAATAAGACTCCCGTAGCATACAGACAAAATTGATATCATTCTCGATTTAGAGCTTAGCAGAAAATAGAGCCAGGGCTCTGGACTTTTTGTTGGCAAATTGAGTCTTGAAATGAAGCGTCTTGCGTATTCGATTCCGATGAAGGAGAAGACAGAATCGCGAGTCTTTTCAGGGAATATAATTTAGACGAGCGGCTTTCCAGCTTTTTTGAGGAAAGGCCATGGTGGCCTATACAAAGCCCCCACAAATGAAGGAAGAAGAAAGCGAAAGGCTAAGAGGAGAGGGAGATCAGATCAAGTTTATTGATCTTAGATTTGAAAGATAATGCTACGCAAGCGAACTGTTTTCACACATTGATGAAGATTTTGATTTAATTTGATATGACAGTTGCTTTTCACGCCAAAGTTGTCTTTATTGCAAACCGTACAGGATTCGAGCGCATAGCTCCTGTATTATGAGTCCGGGCATTGAACCACTGCACCAATGCATTGCGGAGTTGTATGAAACGATTTATTTTTATTTCAAAGATATGATAATTGTATAATTGTTTGCCGAGAAACTTTTCTTCTTTTTTGACGAATATTTTATTTTCCTTAGAGCATTGAGCCATAATCAGATGACAGCTTTTCCAAAATTGGCTTTCCACAATAATACGCAGCTGAAGCATCTGTAAGCATTCTACCACTTTCTCATCAATACCAGATAATCTTCCTCATTTTCTAATAGTTTAAAATAAATATTTTCGAATACTCATAGTGAACATTTAATCTTTAACCAGTTGTATGAAATAAGGTATTAAGTATTTTATCTTCAAACAGTTTTATGAGGTAAGGTAAAGTCAAGTCTCATTTTTGACAGAGCCTTGGAAAGCACTTAAATAGATGGAGACTGAGCTAAGCAACGGCATTGTGACGTAGAAAGGCTAGTCCCGCCCCTATCTCTTTTGCCTCAAGCTGTACGTCAGGCGCAAGTTCACTGCTAAATTGACAGAGAGGGCGAACAGAAAGGTGCACGAACGTCGCTTGAGGCCGTAACCTTTTAACACCATAGGCATTTGCTCCTACCTCGTGCTCATACATACCCAGTCATTCATACATACATACATACATACATACATACATACATACATACATACATACATACATACATACATACATACATACATACATACATACATACATACATACATACATACATACATACATACATACATACATACATACATACATACATACATACATACATACATACATAGCCATACATACATACATACATACATAGCCATACATACATAGCCATACATACATAGCCATACATGCATATCCATACATGCATAGCCATACATACATATCCATGCATGCATGGCCATACATACATAGCCATGCATGCATACGCAGCCACATATACAAGAATTTCTTGTCCCTTATCCACCCTTTTGGAGGTATTCCAATATTCTTCAGCATATTTTTTCATTTCTATTTCAGAGCAGTTGATGGAAACCACATCAAGGCAGTTTCGAAAAGTGATTTGGCATCATTTTCACTGAATAACTCAAAATTGCTTCATTTGTAAGCATATAGTTCCTTTTAATTCGGTTTCATTTCTCATTTCTTCAACTTCAAGCAGTTCTTGCCATCTTTTTGTCACTTCACGACTCTGTGAATTTACCTGAAGGGACTGCTTTTCAGTCTAGTCATCTGACTCTCTTTACATTCAATTGGAATTTTCGATTGGATCGTATGCGCGTGGGCCATTTCCAATTAGCAATTTTGCAATGTGAACATTTACTATCGGACCACCTACATTTGCACCTTTTTTGATCGGACCAATTGCGACCAGGCCATCTTCTTATAAGCATCTCTCGCATGGCTTCTTCGTCAAATTTTCCTGTTAATGACGACATCTCAAGTCTGCTGCAGCGAAGTCATGACGATCAGCATACATAAACTAATTCAGACATGTCTGTTCTTCTTCTGTCTAGCGGTGTCTGAAAATACCAATGTCACTGGCTGTAACTTCGAAAACGTCCTCCATCCCAAGGGACCTCTGCACAAACGTTCTATTTTCGGTTTATTTTGTTTGAAATTAGTCTTAGCTGAGTGTCCTCGTGAAACTGACGTGTTTTTTTCTGCGGACTTTTTTACTCATTTGGCTAGGCCATTTACCTTGAATAAGTATCAATCGCCTTGGCATTTCTCATTTGATTAGTCATAGCGATTTTTTTACAGAAATATGAGCAACAACGAGATTAACTACATCGCACCATCTGCATTGTCTCAGCTTACGCATCTGAAGATTCTGTAAGTGAAATGATTTTCCAGCTAATGCCCCCTTCCATTAGACATGTCTTCTTCCCTTTCCTTCTGCAAGTCTCATTTTCTACTTCTTCTTCTTTTCTCCTCTTCTTTCCAATAGTTTTATCTTTTACTTCCGTAACTAGCATCTCTCTTTTCATCACCATCATCACCATCATTGCAATCCCCATCATCGTTGCAATCATTAACACTGTAATCACCTGCTTCTCTGTAAGTCAAGCTGTATATTATATTTGCTATTCCATCTATGGCCCCATATGCCTTAATTGTCATCGCCAGTCCTCTCCAAATAACCCTGGCTGGGGACCGGCTCCAGACTGGCTTGTGGCATCTAGAGGCATGCCTTCCATCAAGCAATTATCGATAAAACAATTATGATGAAACAGACGTTGCGTTAGTTCAAAGGATGCGTTTTAAATTTGATTAAGACTCGCTGTAGTTGAACAAACTTTGAAGCATGATCTCTTAGTCGTTGGCTGTTTGCAAGACTGTTGCTCTTGAGGTGTCGATTATTGCTGGGGAAAACTTACGGTGAACACGTCAAGTCGATTTTCTCGCTTACACCAACAAACAAATCTATTTGACTGACATTCCATTTCATTGATTGGGTTGATTGACCTGATTTGATGGTCTGATTTGATTTTTCCATTTTAGTGAACTACATAACAATAGCTTCCAAAAAATCACCGCAGGAACATTCGAGAACATTCCACAACTCTTGCATTTGTAAGTGTTCAATATGGCATTTCATTAGTGTCTCTGCTAATCAATCATAGGGCGCTCATGCTCAGATTCTCAAATGTGATCTTCTCTTACTTTTTCTTCAGATCGACGATTGTAATAATTTTTTTTTTAAAACTTCATTTTGATATATAAGCTAAACATACAAATACAAATCTCTCTAGTAATAGGTAATTTGTATTCGGCTGACCTAATTACAGGTATTTCTATTATAAAAAAAATGAATGAATAAATACATAAAATAACAAGATGACGAATAGAAAAAAAAAAAAATTAATGAGAAGAATAACCGATGTATTAGTAACGAAAATAGCGAAAAACAAGTAAGAATAAACCTGTAATTGTCAAGAATTCGAAAGGTAAAACGAGAGCTGTGTACAGTGCGACTTGCCGCCACGGCTCAACGACCATAATGATGATAAGTATGATAATGATGATAATTATAATAATGATGATAATGAATATTTTGACAGGATAAAAACTTCAAAAATTGCAAAATTGCTGTTATCAATGTTTGTCCTGTTATCCTTTCGTGTCCTTGCAAAATTCTGGAGTTGCAATGAGAATCAAGTTGATGTCACTCGATTCAGTTTGAATTTTTCCGGTTTTTTTCCTCAGGAGTTCTGTAATTTTCTCTTCATTCAAGTCTTATACATTTTTCCGTTTTCTCATGTTAGGGAGTTGAATAACAACAAGTTGAAAGAACTCACTGCTGATTCGTTCAAACAGCTTCCAAAGTTGAAGACACTGTAAGTTCTAAGTTTCAAGCCAACTAATTTTCAAGGAACGTGGTGGTGCTGGCATAGTTGCTAACCTGCTTTGCTATTTTGCGAGAAACCTGGCCCCCTGATTCCCGTTGGAGGCTATTTCCAAGATGCCCTGTGGAACCCCCTGTTTCAGCGTCTGCTCTGGCTGTTCTTATTTTCTTAATTACTCCTGTTAGGCGAGTCATTACTAGTGTGATGACCAAGATCTAACAGGAGGGCCTTCTTCCTTATTTACGTTTCTAACACTTTTCGTAGTATCCTTACTGTTCCTAACAGTGCAGTCTTTTGCATATCAATGACGTTGCATGGGGTGTCAAGCTTTTCAATCCGTTTAGTTCATTATTGCTATATGTCTTTGTTGCTAATTTTCCATTAAGTACAATCCCGTGCCGAGTTATTTCCAATAACCTAGAGTAAGGGAAAGTAAATTGTCATGCATTTTATGACTGTAGCACTTCGATGGTGTTAATCTTTCGATTATGCAAGAACAGTATATTCGGTCACATGGTTAGTACATGTCGCAGTAAATGAGCCGGCCCATTCAGTACTATCTTTTGCAGTTTTTGCTGACTATTGCTATTATTATTAGTATTTTTTTATGATTTTTGTTATCAGTTACTTGGCTATGTACATATATGAAAATGCTGATTGAAACCAACAAAGCTACCAAGGTCGATGAAGCCAACTCAGCCTTTCATCCTTCCGAGGCCAATAAATCAGTCAAAGTTTATGCTGGGGCTGACTTCAGTATTCGGCAGTACTATTTGTGCCCTAACATTCCATCCTAATGTAAAACGACCATCTGCTGTAAACAGTCTCATCTGAGTTGTTGAACAACCAGATGTGCTCACTATAGTGCGCAATTCAGTTAGCCCTGTTTCGTTCTGAACTGAAGTTTAAAATAAATAAATGAATAAATGAATAAATAAATAAAGACGAATCTTATTGAATACGAATTTGCTGGATGGAAAACTTTAGATGAGCAGTTATCAATGCGTGTCCAGCGCTTGTGCCCTCAGAGTTACTTCTGACTACTCATTCATCGGTCTCGGAAGGATGGACAGCTGAGTTGACTGTTGGCTTGTGGTAAAATGGTTCCAACTCTATATAAACGTGGCTAATCAGAAATTCTGCTTGAAATACTTCAGACCATTCCATCTACTTTGCTCTAACCGATCAATGCCGAATAAAGACGCATTTTTACACTGGATTAAACACATCAACATTATAATAGCTGTTATCAATGTGTGTCCAGTGCTTGTGCCCTCAGAGTTACTTCTGAGTACTCATTTACTGACCTCGGAAGGATGGACAGATGAGTTGACTGATGACTAGTGGTTGGTGGTTCTGACGATAGGATTTGAACCACGCAAGTAGACCTCACAAGATTCGAAACACTGCTACTAGATCGAAGTAGCCTTCGTCCTGTGTTCCTCTTCATTCATTAGGTCTTTGTGATCAATTTCTCGTGTTTATAAGCTTCTTTCACGCGATGAATCTTTCATGTTCTCATTCGTTTTTTTCGTCAGGCTGCTACACTCACAGCAGGCTTCTTATAAACTCACCAAGGTGTACTACAATGCTTTACAGAACTTGCCGGCTTTGGAGCACCTGTAAGTGCCAATTTGGTACAACCAACTTTTTAATAGAACAAAGTATCCTGTTCACTAGTTTTCTAATTTCCTCATTGTGATGACGCCTGTTCGTATGTGCAGTGGTTTGTGTATCTTGCATCAAATCAAATCAATTTGTATATATATATATATATATATATATATATGACATCACATAACATCATATCAAAGTTCACGAGACTATATCATGCCCCAATGTTCTCATGCAGAACTCTGATAACCAAATACTTCGTTACTATTGATATAGCAGTTTTTTTCAGTCGTAGCAGCCACGCGTAACAACTAAAATTTCAATTAGTACGTCTGAATCGGCCGGATCGGCCGGGTGGGGGCCTACGAATTAGCTCTGCTATAAGATCCCTTCCCAGCCATTTAGTTATTCTTAAAATTCAATTTATTCACTTTTTCTTCGTTTCAATTTTGGCATTCAATTGTTCTTCTCTCATTCAATAGTTTTATTCTAGTTTATCTCCGTTCTCATTAATTTTACTTGTTGTTGATTACAATTCCTTGTAATTCTTCTTTTGGTTGAAATGAAAAATTCTTATGTCCTATGTCTTCTTATATCTTGGCCAACACATTGAGCCATATCAAGTTGTATCAAATCACGTTTCTTTTTGTACCATGTCATGAATAGAGAACTCTTCATTTCACTCTCCAGTTGGCTGAGCAGCAATCAATTGGCAGTCTTCCCGTTTGCAATGCTTCACGAAGAAACCTGGAGCAATCTAAAAGAATTGTAAGTCATCGCATAACTAGTATTGCGAAATCATAAGGCAAATATATGCATCATATCATGTCGTACTGTTGGTCCTAGGGTCGTTATGTAAAGTCAGTCCATTGTAATGCTATCGACACAGGTCTATTTTTTATTCTAAGCACTTGTGGTCACTGGTTCTTCGTCTTTCATCTTGAGATTATCGACATTCTTGTAGTTCCCTAAGAAATGCTGAGGATGATGTCATGTTGCCATCGAAGAAAACCAAAAGTGGGCACAATGGATATTCTTCCAGAGAAGCAAAATCAGGAAATAATCTCCCAGCTGATTCTAAACGTGCAACATCCCTTGCATCTTTCAAAGTCTTTTTTGTAATTAGATACTTAAAATTTGCATCTTTCAAATCTTATTTTTAATTACTTACATTATATAGACCGGTTCTAAGAACATTAAGATATCGATTTTTTAAAATGTGTACTGTTTTCTTTCTTTTTTGTAAGTCTTCAGCTTTTTTGTAAATAGATGGCCCCTTGAACATCAGAATAGCTGAATGGGTCACAGCATCTTTAGATAGTTGAAATGTAAAGTCTATGCATGTATTAAGGTGGCCCAGTGATTACACTGCTTTTTTACACACTAAATGATCCTCAGTTCGAGGCGAACCCTATCAGCTCGGTTTTCATTTGGGGGAGAGAGAGTTTCCTTCCGTCTTTCTGTAATTCTTTCTGTAATTCCAGGCGTAGAAATCTCGAGAAATACTAGGGTATAGCTCGCGATAAGCATAGCTTCCGTGTCTTCGGATTTACTTTATTACTCACAAATCAACGAAAATCTTGACGTCACAATATAAAGAAGAACCAGGACACTACTCGATAAGCATAGCTTCCGTGCCTTTAGATCTACCTTATTATTCACAAATCAACGAAAATCTTCCGTGTCTTCGGATTTACTTTATTACTCACAAATCAACGAAAATCTTGACGTCACAATATAAAGAAGAACCAGGACACTACTCGATAAGCATAGCTTCCGTGCCTTTAGATCTACTTTATTATTCACAAATCAACGAAAATCTTGACGTCACAATATAAAGAAGAACCAGGACACTACTCGATAAGCATAGCTTTTTAGTTTCTGAAGCTTGTATCTCCATATGCTAGGTAGACTAGATGTAAAAGGCTCTCTGTGAAAAATTAAACCAGCGAATAACGAAATCTGAGGAACTGTTTTAAACGCTTGTTTCTTGGCGTCTCATTAGCTATTTCGGCCAATCGTGATCACATCAGATCACATAGCATCATATCATATCAATCACACTTCATCACACGACGCTTCATCATATGATGATTCAAATTGTGTGCTATGATTGTTTAATGTTGTTTGTAATGAATCAACAGCGTTTCTGTGCTTAATCTTCCATTGATCTTCATCCATTTCTTCAGGTACCTTGATCATAATCAGATCCCTTCGCTTCACACTTATTCGAACACAGAGTTCTTACCTGCGGATCAGGAATACTACACGTCAGTATATTTGATTCATGTATGACTGGAGTTGAGTTTCGTGTGATTTAACGGATTCAAATGTGATGGAACTTAAGAGTCATATTGTTCAAGTGATTCACACGAGATTGGTTTAGAGGCCCATGCGACTTGCATATTATTAAATAGATTCACATATGATTGGATTTGAGTCTCGTGTGATTTAACTGATTCAAATGTGATTGGACTTAAGATTCATATTGTTTAAGTGATTCACATGTGATTGGTTTAGAGGCCTATGCGATTTGCATATTATTAAATGGCTTCATTTATGATTGGACTTCAAACTCATGTAGCATGTAATTCAAGTGATTCACATGTGATTGGCCGGATGATCATGTGATTTGATTGATTCATATATGATTGGAATTGAGGCTCATGTGATGTAACTGGTTCAAATGTGATTGAACTTGAGAGTCATATTGGTTAAGTGATTCACATGTGATTGGCCGGATGATCATGTGATTTGATTGATTCATATATGATTGGAATTGAGGCTCATGTGATGTAACTGGTTCAAATGTGATTGAACTTATGATTCACGTGGTTTAATGGATTCACACGATTGGATTAAAGACTGATGCGTTATTGGATCTGCGCTTCGTTTAATGATTGACTAATGTCCAATTGAGCTGGATATAATCGTGTGATGTAAGTGATTCATTTTTGATTGCACCAAAGAGTCACGCGATTTGATTTATTCATATTTCATTGGATGTAACAATCATGGGACTATGTCTCTAGCTATTTTTCTCTTACATGCATAATTGGCTTCTCTGTCTCAAAGCCTGTAATGACAATCGATTCACTTGCAGGGTTCGTCAACCAACTTTCAAACCGTTCCTCACAACCCCAGCTTTGCAAAAGTTGTAAGTAGTCATTTGTCCATTGTTTCAGAAATTCATTGTAGGATGATGCTTATCATTTCAGAAACATGTCTAAGATTATACCAAAAACATAACATGAAAATTCAAGCATCAAGGCTGCATTTCCAAGGTTAGCTCAGTAGTAAGGTTCTAACTCAGTGACTTTTGGTCAATGGCTCGAACCTTATCTTCCGCTTGACTACCACTTGGAACGAGTAGAGTCACCATGCTTAAGAATCATGAGATTTGGCCGGGCCGAAAGGGAGGAAAATGTCACTGCTAAGCACAGCTTCTCAAGGTCCTATGATCTATCTTTTGATTCATGAATCATAAGATTATTGAAATGATGTCATATTGTGAGAAGGGACCAGGACACTGCTCGATAAGCACAGCTTCTAAGGGTCACACAATCGATCTTATGATTCATGAATCATAAGAATCTTGAAATGAAGTCATATTGCGAGAAAGGACCGGGACACTGTTCGATAACCATAGCTTTTTAGTGTCATAAAATCTGCTCACGCTAAGCTAAGCACGAAGTGTACCAGGACTGGATGCTAACGTAGCTATTTGATTACGTGATTTTATTGTAGTGACTCAATCCTATCTTATGCCATAAATTAGTAATTTCAACTTCCTGTTATTCCAATTCATGTGTAAACAACTATTATATAGATAAGCACGTATTTATCATTGAACAGTCCAGTTTAGTCAGACTACAGCGTAACTCTGGCTCCGTGTTCTCTGCACATTGAATAAGATCACCAAGCAAGCACTGTCGACGGGGGTTGAAACGAGCAGCCGTATTTGTAGGACTAGTTAGATACACGTCTACTATCAACCGGTGATTCCTAAACTGGTGACCGATATGTGACAGATAGCCGATGCTAGGATGTCAGCTTGAGCCGCTGTTAGGATAGTGTAATGAGCGTTCCTCGATGAAACAGGGATCAGATGCAAACGACCATTCACATTTATTGCACACGATTCGGCCAAATCATTGGATCTTATTTCACCATCACCAAACCATCACGGATATTTGCATTATTTTACATACAATCACGTTATGAATTAGCTATGTTAGTTTCCAGTCGTGCTATAGAAGTCGGGAGCATAGTACGACAAGGAAAGTAACTGTATCACAGGACCCCAATGATAACAGCATGCTTGACATGGTGATAGGCTATTCCTGTATACCAATTCTTATATTACTATTGTTATTATTGTCCCTACCTCGAGATGCCGTGACGCAGAGTGGTACTTCTCTAACAAGTTTCCCCTCCAATTCGTATCGATCACAAGAGTCAAATCAATTGATCGACTTTCTTAAGTCACAACTTTACCGACCCATTGTTTTCCAGGTATGTTCATGATAATCTTATCACTCAAGTTACCTCAGAAGATTTGATCCTGTTGCCAAATTTGAATATTCTGTAAGTTTAACTTTTCAAATTGCCCTTTCTCAAAACTTCCATATTCCCATGTCAAGCTGCGTGTTTCAAATCAGCAGTCATGTACAAACTTGATGAATTCAAAGCCATCAAAGCCTCTTAACCAGCACAATCTACTGTCTATCTTCGTTGCTGACACCACCGCCAATTAAACTGCCCCCTAAGCCACCCCGTTGCTAACTCTTTCCTCTCTCCTGAATCCCCCCCATCTGCGCCAACTCAACATCTTCTGAAGCTCTATGCTGGATTCAAATTGGAAGAATTTCAGAGTCTGGAGTCTGCTTCCATTCAAAGAAATTAGGATCGACAAAAACGTATTTGTCATAAAATTTACATTCACCCCTCCTGTTGTCAGTTTGAAATGAATCAGGGTCAACAATATGCAGCTAGTTTTTCCATCAGCCTTTCTGTGATAAAGATATTTCACAACAAGATTATATGCTCACAATCATTTTATGGTCAGTGCTAAAAAATTGGTGTCAACTCACTGTAGCTTTGAATTTCAAATGTGATGTCTATTGTTGCCATGAGGTAGCATAAGAAATTTCAACTGACCAGGACTGACCAGCAAAAGGAAGGCACTAAGGGATAGATTAGCTTGGAAATTTCCAAGTACTGATTATGTTATGAAGTGCTTGTAGTTTTGCATTGTTGATTTTTACACCCGTAAGGAAGAAGATTCCCTCCACTGCTGCTTTGTATCTCGACTCTTCTGTCGGGAAGTTACCTTTGGTCTTTCTAGTATGAATCCTCTGCTTCTTCCTCGGGCTGCTATCCTGCTAGATAGAGGCACAGGCTCAGTTTAGCTTAGGGTTTACAATGTAAAACTTGTACAATGGGAAAAGAACAACATAAATATAAATATGTGTAAAAGATGGATATGGAATCGATAGAATGGGGTAGTTCTAATAGGGAAGAAAGTCAGGATTGAATAGTAATAGGAATGATATATTAAAGGTGGGGAGGTAGAGAGATTATGAGGTGAAAAGAATGAGAGGTTGAGAGGTGGAAAGATGGAGGACTAGAGAGGTAAAGATGTTTAAGTGGCAAGCCACAATTCACTCAAGGTCAGATTCATCCGAATTACTTTGATTTTGATTTTTATAGAGAATTGAGCAGCAATCGCTTGGAGGAGAAGACTATTCACGAAGAAGCTTTTAAAAATAACACTGCACTGAGGGAATTGTAAGTTATTTGTTGTAAACAACTGCTTCTTCTGCTTACGACAACATTCCTGTAGTCTATTTCATCTCTTGATATCGATTCACGACAAAATGCGTTACGACCACAACAAATTGAAAAATTGCAATTTTAGCGCCATCATTTGATGGATTTTCTTAAAATTTCCGAGCGAATCTATACGATTTCATCTATTTGAATAATCCTGAGAAATAAACTGCAAAAGAACCGGCAAACTGGCGTCCTCCCTTGAATCTTCCCAAGCAACCACAAACCAGCCTTTACGCACTCAGTTTTTAAAATCAGTCTACTCAGCGCACACTACTAGCAGGTTATCAGCCTCTAGCGGCAGCATCCAATGTGTTCGCATAGCTGTGCAGCCGGGAGGCTGAAGAATGGAGTCGTGTATCATCCCTCGTGACATTTAGAGAAGAATCATTGAGGTTTCAACGTCGTTACATCTTAGCATTTAGGAGACATGAGCGTCCATGCTGTTCGCATTGCTTTGCTATCCAATTGCGTTTGACATCTCATTCTCCTTAAGTTGGAGTTTCTGGTGGGAGTAGTTTTTACGTCCCTATGCATATATTTCACTTCTAGCTATTCATCCCAGCTTTGATGTTCAATTGATATTCTCATCATTTCTAATGTTTGTCTCTATTTAAGATACCTTGGAAGCCAAGGTATTTCTGGCTCTTTCAATGGCATTCAATATGTTCCAAATGCAGTGACAAACAGCTCTTATCTCCCTGCCATCATCACAATGTGAGATAATTTTTCTTTTTTTAGCAAATAGTTTTCACGTTTTTTCACGATTTCTGCCCAACAGCCAAGGTGTTGATATCACCTCGTGTCTCCCACGTTTGGAATCACATTAAGCTAGCTACCCTTCTCATTGTTAATGAAACTTTATCTGGACCTGGATTCAAACCAACCATGGCATCTGTAAGCAAGCACCATACTCACCGCACTGTATTGTCGCCTAAAACTGTTCGTGCATTTTGCATATTCGTTAAATCAAATTATCATTCAGCGTTTTCATATTTTCATCATCCTTCGTTATTCAGTACTTTACGTTAATGTAGCACGTTTTGTTTTACTGGATCTTATTGAACTGCATTGCATTTCTCGTCTTATCAATGATAAGTTTCATCGGCTCGGGTTATAGTGACTGTCAAAACAGTGACTGTCATAAAGACGACTTCACAAGGCGACGTAATCAGGTTGGCGACTTTCAAGATGGCTGTTGTCTGTATGGCGACTGCCTTATAACAGCGACTGTTACGATAGCGACTTTACTGTCAACTTCTGAATGAGATATACCGTATTCTCTCTAATGAGCAGCAGCTGTTGGTTCTTCCACGAATCTGCGTCAGACCTTTAGAAGGAAAAGAAAAGCAACAGATAATAACCCCCCTGCACCTGGTACTGTTGGAGACCTGTTGATACCCAACCAAGTAAATGATTTTGGCTGAAGGTGAAAGGTGTTAGGTGAAAGGTTAGACAAGAACAGGTCCAGTGATGCGGTGACGTCGCTGTTATGACAATCTCCCTTCTATTACAATCGCTATAATGTGGTCGCTGTTGTGACAGCCGCTGTTTTAAAACAATCGCTATTATGAAGTCACCTTTATGACAGTCGCTGTTTTGACAGTCGCTGTTTTGACAGTCGCTGTTTTGACAGTCGCTATCCAGCCGGATACCGTTTTCATCATATTTCGTACCCTCACTTCCAGCATTGGCCTCAACTCCCCTCTTACTGTTACGTCGCGTTTCTTTCTGTCTTATTTTGTTTCTTTCCCATTTTTAAAGTTAGTGCCTTGGAGCTCCTTTGTGCAAAGCTGCCGTCCTGGGCCACGGCATTGCGAGATAGGGTGATCGGGTTTCTTTCCTTGCCACATATTGCCCAAAGATTTTAGCGGGCATCCGTTCACTGCCGTGGGAACAAATAGAGAGGATGCAGACATGGGAACGAGAGGGACTGGACCCCAGAGCATTCAGCAAAGTAGACGTACTCTTGGTATTATTATTATCATTGTATTTAGCATTGAATATCCCATTTGCTAATTTTATTTCTTTCATCAATCAACAGAAGACTGCAAGGCAATCGCATCACTTATATTCTTCGGGGCTCCTTCAAAAACCTAACAACCCTGAGAACTTTGTAAGTATATTTTCAGTTGGTATCGATACCCCAAAATATACCAGCACTACCTGTCTATCTTTGTCTGCCTATCTGTCTTTCTGTTTGTCTGTCTGTCTGCCTATCTGTCTTTCTGTTTGTCTTTCTGTCTGCCTATCTGTCTTTCTGTTTGTCTTTCTGTCTGCCTATCTGGCTTTCTGTTTGTCTTTCTGTCTGCCTATCTGTCTTTCTGTTTCTCTTTCTGTCAGTCTATGTCTGTTTTTCTACGTATCTATCTGTCTGTCGTTTATCTGTATGTCTGTCTGTCTGTCTGTCTGTCTGTCTGTCTGCCTGTCTGTCTATCTGCCTGTTTGCTTGTCTATCTGCATGTCTGTCTTTCTGTTTCTGTCTGTCTTTCTGCCTGTTTGTCTACGTATCTATCTGTCTGTCATCGATCAGTTAACTCATTTATAGTAGTATTCTTGTGATTCTGTATACTTTATAATGAGTGTATGGGTATGTTGGTTTTAATTTCGCAAGGATGGAAATGAAACCTCAAATTATGAAATATTTTTTCCAATCTGTATAGAGACTTGAGCTCCAATCGAATTTTGGTTATTGAAGATGGCTCATTTCCAACGTCCATTCAATCAATGTAAGAACGCAGTGATGCATTTTGTTTTTCCGTCTCGTTGGAATTTCGTCAATTGCATCCAGCGTCAATTGTAACGCCACATAAATCTATCGTTCTGGACCCTCTTAGTTTATTTCTGTACAAGACTTCGTTCAAAAGCTAAAACTGCGTAGCATTCTGGATCTCAACCTTAGCAAAAGTCAAAATTAAGATGCTGTTATTAGTGAAGGGGTGGCTTTCTTCATTTCTCTTGCATAGCATACTCCTTTCCGAGCTTAGTAACAACCAGATGTAGGGCCCCAATTTTCCCAAGTACGTGGGATTTTATGAAATGGTTTGACGTGTGTTTTTGTGGGGAACCGTGAGTGATTCGAGCCGGACAGCCCCTGGTTCATCCATTCCGATGTTAAATGCAACGCAAGGGCTCGACTTTTAAAATGAGTTTTTTAGAAATTTTTCCGTTGCGTCACGAAAGTATCAAGGAGAATCTCATTCTCCGGAATAGATATGGATTCAGAATAATATTTAATTGTACAAAAAATTAGGAGAAGCTGAGATGCCATGAGGATTCAGGTTTCTAAAGTCGCGCTCGTAATAAGCATTTCTTTAAGTCTTTAATGGAAGTATTTTCGTGTAAATTGGTAGCCATAATGTTTTAACTCTGCCTTTCAATCATATTTTTTCACTTTTTCAGTAATATTGCATCAAATCAGTTCTCATTCACAAACGAAAAGCAGTTTCAGTATTTGCCTCAGCTTCATACTCTGTAAGTCGAGACTTGATCTTGAAATATTATGACGTTTTCCTCTCGAATTTTTCACTGCCAACTGAAGCACCAACTGATTAGTCAGTATGCTTCAAGTGCGTAGACGAGGACTCAAAATCGATCGTCAATTAAAGAGGGGACAGCTGGTTCAGCAGACCGAATTGATATGATGTATTCAGTGGCTCATAGCACCGCCAATAGTTTTATCCAATGCCATCAGTCACAACTTAAACGAGCTTTACTTTATGATGAAATGGCTATGGCACGAATCATTGACGCGGTCAAACCGAAAGTTGTCAACTCGGAGGCCAGAATTCCCCTTTACTTTGAAAGGAGACGATGATAGTTTCTCTCTGAAAACTTTTCTTTCCATTTTTTTGTGAGGCCCGGCTAACAAGCTAGTTCCCCTTTCTCCTAGGATATAAGGACTTATCAGTCCCAATGGTATAGAACTCCTTATTTTGTAGATAACTCGTGATCATCTACGTAGCCTTGTGAGTTGACAAAGCTTTTACTATGAAGTTCAGTTCTATCTGGTGACCCGAAACTACTTTCGAAATCAGGTCGAAGAAAAGTTGTAGTTTTAAACCGATGGCTAAATCAGCTATCTCAGCAGTCTTTAATAATAGTAATAATAAATATAATAATTTTTTTTCCTTTCTTTTCAAACTTCATTCTTTTATTAAATATCTAAAATATTACAAATACAAGTCTCGCTAAAAAGGTAACTTGCCCTTGGCTGGCTTACAACGACTAACATAAAATTAAAGAGAAAAAAAAGAGAATAAGTTGTATTATTTAATAAATATATAATAATAATAATAATGTACGAATCTGTATACAGGAATAACATATCAGCATGTCAAGCATGCTGTTATCATTAGGCTGTTATGATTGGAGTTCTGGTTTTGTTAGCTTCTTGCAGCCATGAGGCTATGTGCACACCTTATTAACTTATTAACCCACCGCCATCGTTCGATGTATACAATAAATGTGTCAGCAGGCAAATGACCTGGTGGCGCCTATCTCCGCTCGAGGTGGGGATGGCCGTCGACTCCGTCAACTGTCTCTGACAGGCATTATCTTTCGTCCTGCTGGGTATCCACACACCCTCCTCACCCAGGTTGCCCCGGGCGGGGAGCCGGGGTGTAGTCGCCGACAACTCGACCTCGAGGAAGACAGTGCTTGGTGGTGCTAGTGGCAAACAGCAGAGTCTGATCTGACGTTTTTGTTAGCTAGTAAGCTAGTGATTCGATCAGCCAGTTACCCAGGAAGTGAGCTAGTTGATTAATCTGTTAATTGCTTAATCATTTAGTTCGTTGATTTCAATTGTTCCTTACAAACTCTGTCATCATTTTCAGTTCTCTGCAAAGCAATCTGATTGACGTGATCCCCAACGTGGCGTTTCATGGCCTTCAGTCGTTAGTTAATCTGTAAGTTCAGTTGAATTATCTGGAGTTGAATTTCCATCTAATGTGGTACTCACATTGTTCTTCATGAATAAAGCGTTTGAAAATCATGCCACAAGAAACAGCCGCAATATGAATACATACAACAGAAGTGCAGCCATTCCAAAAGCCATACGTGAAACTTTCTCGTTCCGAGGAGCAGAGATTTTTAAAAAAATTACCAAATTCCGTGCGACCAAAAATGCCAATTTAAAGTTCCAAGCATCCAGCAAAGAGACGAACGTCGATTTTTACCCATTTTCTATAGTTTCCATCTTGTTAGATTTCAAATTATATTTAAATACCTTTTAATTCATTGTAATTCAAATATGTGCCGTGGCGTAGTGGTTAAGCATGCTGACTCGCAACGCAGGAGTTGTCAGTTCGATTCCTCCATGTTTCACTGTAAAACGCCATTGGTGAGGAAGGCAACGGGAAACCACCTCATGAATTCTACGTCCCTAGAAAAAACTCAGAGCCTTGTCTCTGGTTCTGCTACGCTCTAAGTCGAGTATGCAACGCAGCGATACAAAGGCTTCGATTGACAACAGTTTGTTACCTACTGAACAAATTTAACTGTTCAATGTGGAAGATTATGATCATAATTGAGAGTGAGCACGAGATGTGAAGATTCTCAATTGATTGAACTTTCGATTTGTTTTTGATGGGGAAGTTGGTCATCTGTAATCCTATCACGTGATAAATCCGGGCGCGATCCCCCCATCGAGGCAAACTTCAACTACCTCTCTAGAATGCTCGCCCTCAAATCTGCTTTTCACCTTTCTGAGGTTGGTAAACGAGTGGAAGTTAACTTCTGGGCTAACTCGAGTCTTGTATCTACTATAGATAAACTACTTTAAGCTTTTGACTAACTCGTTGCTCTCGCGTGCACTTTCTACCTTTCAATTACTCAGCCATGTTTAGATTTGATTCGATTTGATTCGATATTTCAGGTGGCTGAGTAATAACAAAATTGGGAGACTTTTAAAAACTCACTTGAAGGATATGCCAAAACTTTATTCATTGTGAGAAAGAATTCATTTGATTTTCGCTTAATCTACTTCTAGCTATAATTTAGATGAAACTAGTTCTTTTCTCATTCCAAGATTCCTGTCAGAGTCTCTCTCTCGCTCTCTCGCTCTCTCTATGTCACTCTCTCTCTCTCTCTCTCTCTCTCTCTCTCTCTCTCTCTCTCTCTCTCTCTCTCTCTCTCTCTCTCTCTCTCTCTCTCTCTCTCTCTCTCTCTCTCTCTCTCTCTCTTACAAAATATAATCTAAATAATCTGAAATGATTTGATGTAAAATTATGTCATATGATGCCCATAAGGTATTGTATTGTATCGTACATTGCATTGTCCTGTATTACATTGTCTTGTCTTGTATTACATTGTATTGTCTTGTATTACATTGCCTTGTATTGTTTTACATTGTATTGTCTTGTATTACATTGCCTTGTATTGCATTACATTTCATTGTCTTGTATTACATTGCCTTGTATTGTATTACATTGTATTGTATTATATTGCAGTGTATTGTATTTTATCATATTGTCTTGTCTTGTATTGTATCGTACATTGTCTTGTATTGTATTACATTGTATTGTATTGTATTTTATTGGATTACATTTTATTGTATAGAATTACATTGTAGTGTATTGTATTGTATCAAATTGTCTTGTCTTATATTGTATCGTACATTGCATTGTATTATATTGTATTACATTGTATTGTCTTGTATTAAATTGACTTGTATTGTTTTACATTGTATTGTCTTGTATTACATTGTATTGTATTGGATTACATTGTATTGCACCGTTATTATTGCCTCTCAATTTACCATTATTTCATTGATTTTAGCCTTATACAGCTTCTGTACGTGCATTTCTTATATTGAACCACCCCTTGATTAGTATTACATTGTGCTGCGTGGTATAGAAGCGTATAATGATACGAAATCTTATTTTTGTCTATACCTTTCTCATCACAGTTGACGATTTCTGTTCTTTACATAGCACTATGGCGAGTAACAAACTGGCATATATTGAACCTGGCACGTTTACTGCCATAAATCGAACAACAACCTCAGTGTATATGATGTAAGTTAAACCAGCAATCCACTCCACTTCCTTCGCTTTTTCAACAATCTATTTTTTCCGGTCAAATTATGAATCTCTTCATTTTCACAGTTTCTTGCTTTGGAATTCCATGGTATTATCTTGAATTGTTATCTTTTAATTTTGAAAAATTGTTGGTTTGACGGTTATAGTGATCGGAAGAAGTTCATAAAGTTAATACCAAACTGTACTTATGAAGCAGGGTGAAATGTGTTGGAATCGAGCAATGCTATGCAGCATAGCAGCTTTTCGCTTGACACTCGTCAGAGTACGTAACGCATGGAAGAAGGAAATAAGTAATTGGAAGAAGGAAGTATACGAATAGAAGATATAAAGAGAAAACTTTTCATCAGTATAAGAAATAAATGAGTGGATTAAGGAAATGAACGGATGAAAAATGGAAAAGAGAAATGAGCGAAAGAAAGGAAAGAGCGAAAGATAGGAATGACTGATAGCAAGAGAGAAGTGTAAGATAGAAATACGCGAAACAAGAAGCTTGTTTTCTTGGTGTCATCTATACAGATTCTAGGCTTTCTTTTGCGATCATTTCTACAACCTTTCTGATTTTCATGAGTCTTCTTTTTAAAGTTGTTACTTCTTGCTATTTGATTTTTGGCACGGTTTCACTTTCAAATCTTGCTTCCTAATTAGCAATTTATCGGGAAATGATCTGCACGATATACCAGCTGGAGATTTCGACAATCTTAGAGTTACTTATATGTAAGTTGTTATTTGATACCTAAAAAGAATCAATGGATTCTGATTTTAGGAATCGCAGCTTAACGATTAATTTTATGGTGAGGATGACGGGAAATAGCTACATCTTCTAAGTTCAACATTTATATCGCAAATTTCAATAACTCATTGGTTCATGAAATTGTCACGAGTCATTGAAATTGATGAGTTAGCATTGAAATTAGAAGATGTCATTACTTCTCGTCGTCCTTATCATAACAGGAATGTGTTATTCATCAAAATTTAGTTTATCATCACAATAGTGATCCATGACTTTATGATAATGAATCAAGAGGCAGTATCTATTTTTTTCACAAGATAACATGACTTCAAAAATCGATGTTTTGCAGTTTTAATCTACGTTTTGGGTTTTTGATTTGTTAAGTACAGATTTTCTGGCTGACTTGCTGCACGGAAAATTTCAGTTCTATATCAGGAAACTTTTTTCTATGTGTTTTGCTATAATGGCAAATCATTACTTACCTACGAAAAGCAAAGAGAATTGGTCCGTTGAAATGGGTCAAGTCGGTGTCAAGGTCGAGTGAATCTATAGTTTTTCTTTTTATTTTTTTTTTACTTTTTTTTTTTAGTGAGTTATGTTGGGGAAAGGCCATGGTGGCCTATACTATGCCTCAACAAAGGAAGAAGAAAGAAAGAAGCGAAACGCTAAGAGGAGAGAGGGATCAGATCAAGTTTATTGATCTTGGATTTGAAAGATGGCAACGAAAGATGAAAGATAGTGTTCATTGCTGTAGACCAGGGCAATTTTCTTTGGTTAAATTGAGTGCGATAATTTGCCAGCAACTTTAAGGTGCGCTATAGCACGGTTTAGGCTATCTGAACTGTGCTACTGACACGATGACTTGGCGTCGAGTGGTATCGAGCCTGGAACTCCTGGGCTCTTAGACGATTACTCTTCCAACCCAGCTAACAGGCGTTTAATGTGCTTCAAATTTCAAGACTTAATTTCACAGTTATTCATTAGTCATATTAACGTTTCATTAGGTTGTTATTCACATTTCCATCCCGTTGAATATTCTGTTTGATTTGACCTTTGCTGTCATTCTGTAGCTATTTGCAAAACAATCGGATTACGAAGATAAAATCGAACACGTTCGTCAATATTTCAAGTTGTACACGTCTGTAAGTTTTGTTCGCATCTTTTGACTGAATGTTATCTAATCTTTCATTTGTCACTTATCCACTTTGACTGAATATTATCTAATCTTTCATTTGTCACTTATCCACTTTGACTGAATATTATCTAATCTTTCATTTGTCACTCATCCACTTTGACTGAATAAATATTATCTAATCTTTCATTTGTCACTTATCCACTTTTTTTTTGTCATTTATTCTTATTCTTCTATCATATCTTCTATCAGTCTGTCTTATCATATTTTTTTTTCTCCTATTTTCTTTTTTCTGTTTGTTTTCTTTTCTTCTTTCTATTATTTCTATCATCATTAATTTACTGTTGATATTTCGTTGAGCATTATAAGTGGCTGTTGCAACGAGGACCCGGTGACAATGCATCTTTCTTCGCTACCATTGCCACAGTATTTGTATTGAATTGTTGTTTCTTTTAAATTGTTTAGCTTGAAATAGAAAAAAAATCTCTCTGTCTACTTTCCTTGTTACCAACTTGTTTTTCTTCTTCTAAATGCACATAGTAAATGAAGAAAAAACTTTGAAAAGCTAAAACATTGAAGCTGTAATAGTGATGTTACTTTATTAAAAGATATCAAAATGTATATGATGGTAGATGCAAAATCTTCTTGAGAAATCGCTAAATACATTTGATCTATTATCTGATTTAATTTTTCAGTCTCATTCTCAATTTCCATTTACTTTTGAAATTTCATTTTTCTATTTTTCTTCTTTTATTGCGATTTTTTATCACAGAGATCTGAGGAATAACGAAATAGAAAGGATCGAGTCGAATGGGTTTTTCAACTCGCATTGTACATACACGTAAGTCCTACCTCATTTTTCTACCTATGCTTATCTATCTATCTATCTATCTATCTATCTATCTATCTATCTATCTATCTATCTATCTATCTATCTATCTATCTATCTATCTATCTATCTATCTATCTATCTATCTATCTATGGCTATCTATCTATGGCTATCTATCTATGGCTATCTATCTATGGCTATCTATCTATGGCTATCTATCTATGGCTATCTATCTATCTATCTATCTATCTATCTATCTATCTATCTATCTATCTATCTATCTATCTATGGCTATCTATCTATCTATCTATCTATCTATCTATCTATCTATCTATCTATCTATCTATCTATCTATCTATCTATCTATCTATCTATGGCTATCTATCTATGGCTATCTATCTATGGCTATCTATCTATGGCTATCTATCTATGGCTATCTATCTATCTATCTATCTATCTATCTATCTATCTATCTATCTATCTATCTATCTATCTATCTATGGCTATCTATCTATCTATCTATCTATCTATCTATCTATCTATCTATCTATCTATCTATCTATCTATCTATCTATCTATCTATCTATCTATCTATCTATCTATCTATCTATCTATCTATCTATCTATCTATCTATCTATCTATCTATCTATCTATCTATCTATCTATCTATCTATCTATCTATCTATCTATCTATCTATCTATCTATCTATCTATCTATCTATCTATCTATCTATCTATCTATCTATCTATCTATCTATCTATCTATCTATCTATCTATCTATCTATCTATCTATCTATCTATCTATCTATCTATCTATCTATCTATCTATCTATCTATCTATCTATCTATCTATCTATCCATCTATCTATCTATCTATCTATCTATCTATCTATCTATCTATCTATCTATCTATCTATCTATCTATCTATCTATCTATCTATGGCTATCTATCTATCTATGGCTATCTATCTATCTATCTATCTATCTATCTATCTATCTATCTATCTATCTATATATCTATCTATCTATCTATCTATCTATCTATGGCTATCTATCTATCTATCTATCTATCTATCTATCTATCTATCTATCTATCTATCTATCTATCTATCTATCTATCTATCTATCTATCTATCTATCTATCTATCTATCTATCTATCTATCTATCTATCTATCTATCTATCTATCTATCTATCTATCTATCTATCTATCTATCTATCTATCTATCTATCTATCTATCTATCTATCTATCTATCTATCTATCTATCTATCTATCTATCTATCTATCTATCTATCTATCTATCTATCTATCTATCTATCTATCTATCTATCTATCTATCTATCTATCTATGGCTATCTATCTATCTATCTATGGCTATCTATCTATCTATCTATGGCTATCTATGGCTATCTATGGCTATCTATGGCTATCTATGGCTATCTATGGCTATCTATGGCTATCTATGGCTAGCTATGGCTATCTATGGCTATCTATGGCTAGCTATGGCTATCTATGGCTATCTATGGCTATCTATGGCTATCTATGGCTATCTATGGCTATCTATGGCCATCTATGGCTATCTATGGCTATCTATGGCTATCTATCTATGCCTATCTATCTATCTATGGCTATCTATGGCTATCTATCTATCATCTCTCTATATCAACTACTTGCAAGAGCATCTGTAAATTCCTGTCAAGCATGTTGATTTTACTTTCAGACATATTGGCCATGGTTCTACGATCCCTTTGAAGAACATTGCGTCAAAAGCATTCAATAAATACACTGGAAATTTTTTGTGGGTTTCTTTATCTTCGTTTCTTCCCTATATTTCACTCATGCAACCACTCATTTGATTTGTACTTTTTGATGGTTTGAGCTCCATCCATCCGTAATGATAGTTCCTAATTTAAAGCAAACAAATTTAACAGGTGCACATATTACTATGTCCTTTCAGGTACATCCATTACTCACAAGTCGTCAACCTACTCAAGGACGCCTTTTATGATGTGACGATGCAAGATTTGTAAGTAGATCAATTCTCAACTGTTTTTCCCAAAAAATTTGAAACTCGTTTTATCGTTCATGTGAAAGTGAAACTGTAGGACCCTGAGATGACTGTAGGACACCAAAATAACTGTAGGACACCAAGCTGACTGTAGGGCACCAAGATGACTGTAGGACACCAAAATAACTGTAGGACACCAAAATAACTGTAGGACACCAAGATGACTGTAGGACACCAAGATGACTGTAGGGCACCAAGATGACTGCAGGAGACCAAGATGACTGTAGGACACCAAGATGACTGTAGGACACCAAGATGACTGTAGGAGACTAAGATGACTGTAGGACACCAAAATAACTGTAGGAGACCAAGATGACTGCAGGACACCAAGATGACTGAAGGAGACTAAGATGACTGTAGGACACCAAAATAACTGTAGGACACCAAGATGACTGTAGGGCACCAAGATGACTGTAGGACACCAAGATGACTGTAGGGCACCAAGATGACTTTAGGACACCAAGATGACTGTAGGACACCAAGATGACTGTAGGAGACCAAGATGACTGTAGGACACTAAAATGACTGTATGACACCAACATGACTGTAGCTCACTGAGAATCTATGTTTATCGTACAGCTTCGGGGCTACCATAATTAATTGAATCAGATAGGAAATTGGCATTAGATATTTCCATCTAATTAGTGTAGCGTTTCTCTTACAGGCATTTGCAGAATGGTAACGTAACAGTGATCGCAGAGTCAGCATTTTATGTTTCAATCAGCAGAGATCTGTATGCATTTATCATATCTAGGTCGTCTTTATAATCTTCCAAAGAAAACCTGCTCTTTGTTACAGATTGGGCATTCTTGCCTCATTAGATCATTGATTTGAGACTGTTGTCAATCTTTTTCGTAGTTCTGAGAACTTTTGTAACCTGACTTATGGTTGTAGAAACACCGCGAATCCATGTAGCTGTTTTGCGCTGCCATCGCAAATGTTTTGCCTTGCTTTGGTGTATGCGTTTTTTCTGCCATTATTTATGATTTCTGACTAGGCGAAGGTCAGAGTTTTTATGATTCTACGTAGCATTTGAACATAGATGTTAGAACATACTGAGAAACTACAGTATGTCTATCGAGCAATGTTTTGGTCCCCATACTCGATGTGACCACAGCTCACCGTCCCTATACCTTTTGGAGTTGAAGGCAAATTTTAGGATACACTTAAGAGCTATGCTAAAAAGTAATTCTTTTTCAAACTTCATTCTTTCATTATATACGTTTAATGTTGCAAATACAAATCTTGCTTAAAAGGTAACTTGTATTTAGCTAGCTTACAACAACTAACAGCAATAAGGATATAGAAAAGAACAAAGTCATTGTGGAGTATATATTAGTTAATCAGAAAGAAGTTCTGGGTTTGTTTCTGGAGCAAAAGATGTAATAAACGGTACGGATAAAGATGGATGAAATTTCGGTTAAGATGTGATTTAGGTGACTTTGGTCGATTTCAATACATCAGTAGTCATGAGGATTATAATGATAATTACTAATATTTGAACAGGATAACAAGATCAACAATTATAAATTTACTGTTATTAACGTTTGTCCTGTGAAAAGGAGAGTGCTTAGAAAATGTCATCGTTTTAAAGGCAGATTATGCCTCCTGCTCCATGCTGTAAATGTAGACAGGACTCTTGATTTATGTGCCTGGAGTCGGAGAGAGCTAGTGACTTTCCCCTGTCCTAGTGGAAGTCAAACTCGAGTCGGGACTCAACTCACTGACCAGACGAGCCGAAAGCTTCATTTGCACCTCCGTCCTCACTAATCGAGATCAGATTTCGAACCTGTAAACAATCAATCTAATTTTTGCCAACAGTTTCGAATCTCGTTCATTTTGTATTTTCCTATATTTTTCACATTTCATATTCAATTCTTTAAGGAAGGTTGCCCTTCTTCATTGTGATGCCGTGACGTAATGGTTGAGCATGCGGACTCACAAGACAGGGGTTGTCAGTTCGATTCCTCCATGTGTTACTTTTAGAAAAAACGCCATTGGCGAGGAAGGCAACGGGAAACCACCTCATGAATTCTACTTCTTGACAAACTCTTCGATACAAAAATGAATCCCTCTATTCGATCCTACACGATTTTTGTTTTTACCTGCTAGGTTCTTGAACCAAAACAAAATTCAAAGCATTGGAGGACAGATTTTTCGATCATCTTCATCTGTTTACGAGTTGTGAGTTGAACGTTTCTCTAATCAAACCACTCGACACCGTTCATGTAAGAGATCACAGTCAAACCATTCCAAATCAATGCATAGCTGGTATGAAGGATGTGTTTTGTTTGTTGTTTCTAGCACCTGTAGGTAGATTTGAGGATTCTGATAATTCAGCAGAACCCAGGTACCTATTTTTGATACCATTTTAAATCGTAATATATCAAGGTGAGGATTTGCAGGGAGCAGGTAATTCTTCTTGCACCACGTGAAGCTTCGGTCTTCTCAAGGACTCGAGCAGGCAACCGAGTAATCGCGTAACTCACATTTTTGCCCGTTCTTCTGCAAATTTAGTTTGCTGTGTCTCAGGTTAAAATGCTTTATGCTTTCATTTCATGTACAGAAATCTTCAAAATAACGCCATCCGTGCGCTGCATGACACATCATTCAATGGCCTGACTGTTGGAAACATTCTGTAAGTTTGAAAATGACCTCTGCGATCATTTCAAAACAAAACTATCATTGAAGATTTCTAATTATTTTTTTGCTCGGAATGATCGATGGTTGTGCTGGGACTGGTAGACTTCATATTCTCCTGCGCGTCATCTCGCAAACACTTAACGATGTAAATACATTTCATTTTGCAAATATTTGATGACATTCTTATTTCTTTTTGCAAGTACTTTTTGTGCAAGTTATTTATTGCGTGGACACTTCATCCTGCTAGAAATTCATCTTAAGCGTTAATCCGTAGACTTTCCAGCGACTAAATGAGTAGCTCCCCACTCTTCCTTACAGTTCTGTGGCTCAGTATGAATCGTCCCTATGTGAATCTTTCGATTGTTTGGAACCAATCCAGGATGACATCAAGAATAAACACAGATACAGTTTTAAAGAATACAGATACGGAAATCACGTTAAGATATGAATAGGAATAGGCGTACGATGCGGCATGTCTAAACTCGTGAATAGAGGGTGTGGGGTGCTTGCGCGAGAGTGCTTCCTGCAAGCGTAACGTTGCCTAGTGATGAATACGTGAGTGGTGCTACTTAATGCAAAATAGTGCACAAACAAGTATGAGTAAGCAAACGAATAGCGAGGAAGAAAATATGCAAACGAGGCGCAAGAAAAAGATGCAGCGCGAATAGCGGTGTTACACTTAGCAAGGTGCTCTTCGACCCTATGTTTAAATGTGCGGCTCAGCAACCAATGCTATTGCTATTTGCAGCAATGCAGTGTGTTGTAATCATTGTGTGAGACTGACCTCTACCCTTGTCTAACCGAAACGAATTTCTGTGATATTTCTAGAGATCTCAGCTACAATAAACTCGTCACTTTGCCTGTCAAGTCTCTGAGCGCCTTGACCACTGTGAGGCAGTTGTAAGTACATACCAGCTTGCTACCTTATCCTTACAGCTTTGACATGTTCCAGTACCAATGCAGCCAGTCAACGACCTCTCCTTTGCAAACCAACGTTCATTCCAAGCACCAGCATGGAGTGTCCTATCTTTCGCTTCCTCTCCTGACTCCTACGACTTGCCATCTTTCAAATCTATCTTCCAAATCTAATGCCAATGAACTTGATCTGATCTCCCTCTCCTTAGCCTTCCCCGTCTTTCTTCCTTTTTGTAGGGCTTTGTAAAGGCCACCAAAGCCTTTGCAATGAAATCCAATTCGTTCTTATTTCATTTCGTTGGCGAAGTATCCGTCGAGTATCACCGATTTAATTTGGATTTCTAGGAATTTGAGAAACAATGAAATCACAAGTTTACCAGTTGGAGTGACATCCTCGATGACGTCATTGACACATTTGTAAGTTACTTTAATAGGAAGCCTTATACAATACATGCATACGTGACCACTTATACATTGTCACACGTATATCATTATACATGCATAGCCATGCAGACATAGCCATACCTGCGTAGCCATACATACCTAGTCATACATACATAGCCATGCATACAGTACACCGGGCCTTTTTTTAAGTGACGCAATCTTGTGGGCCAATTTGCCGTAAGGGGCAGACAATTATGATGACTAAAAACATTTATGAGCCGGAAATTTTAAATGCTCGTCAAACGCCAACTTTGTGGTCCCTTGACGTACGCTGTTGTTGTTGTTACGAAAATTTCTGTTGATCTGGCATTCGAATTTTTAACAAATATCTTTTCAACAGAAAGCAATCTGGCCCACCAGTATATATGTAAAATAAAGGCCTGCACTACATAACCATACATACATACATAGCCATTCACAACCATGCATTTACAGCTATGCATGCATAGCCACTCCTACCCTTACAATCATTCTTCATTGATCTGTAATCTCTATGCTTTTGTAAAGACGTTATTTTTCGAAGTCAACCATTGATTTCTCTCCCTTTTTCAGCCAATTAATTCTTCGTTGTTATGCTTCTTCAGGTACTTGCAATACAACAATATTTCAACCATCCCGGCAAAAGTAATCGAAAACTCTACCTCATTAAGATTCCTGTAAGTATGAACCATTCTTGATTCAAACCAATCTTGGGAGAATCAAGAATAAGACATTCCTTGCCATCGTTCATAAAATGTCGTTGTACGAATTGTTCATTCCCCAATTGCGCATCAATTTCAAATTTATCTTCGCCTGTCATTTTTTTAGTGAGTTTTGTTGAGGATGGGCCACGGTGGCATATGCAAAGCCCCAGCAATAGAAGAAAGACGAAAGTGAAAGGCAAAGAGGAGAGAGAGATCTGATCAAGTTTATTGATCTTAGATTTGAAAGATGGCAAGTTGTATGATTGAGTGAGTTATGTTGGGGAAAGGCCATGGTGGCCTATGCAAAGCCTCAACAAAGGAAGCAATAAGAAAGCGAAAGGCTAAGAGGAGAGAGAGATCAGATCAAGTTTATTTATCTTAGATTTGAAAGATGGTAGGTTGTATAATTCAGGAAAGCAAGAAGGAGGCAATACATTCCATAAAATGCATGTCCTTGGGATGAATGATGATTTGTGGGATACGGTTTGTAGATTGGGTAGTGAAACCTTTTTTGTAGCTTCACGTCACACGCATTCCAGACGTAATATGAATTACGTATATTTTACAGATATTTGGAAAACAACATAATCGATACGGTTGAGAAGGAAGCATTTTCATTCACCAGCACGCCCAATTTTGAAGCACTGTAAGTGATTTTTCATTCAGATTCATTTTGGTTCGTACGGTATAATCTGTAGACACACACGGAAAGTCATAGATTTCCTTCCTTTGCTGCAAGTCCAACTTGCCAGCATCCGTCTCTGTTGGTGCCGCGCAGATGTGCAGGTACAGTGAATCTGAATCAAGCAGTTGGAGGCTTGACCTTCTATAGCCTTTCCCAGAGCCCAAGCAGGAAGCAGCATGTCCAATTGAAATTTTCAAGTCTTTGCCATGACGTGACGGGGTATGGAGTCCCAGCCTATCAGCACGGGAATCAAGCGATAAATCGCTATTTCACGGCAGCAACGGGAGACACTTGGTGTTGTTTCCTACCAGCATTTGATATGTAGATATGGTTGGATTAAATGTTCTTACTATCGAGCTTAATAGGATGCCATATTTGGTTACATAGCTTCTCGTTTGTTAGGAGCTGGTCCCCATTTGTTATAACATGGCATGAAATTACTTTGCCACATTTTCTGTTAAAGATGGCAGATTATATTCGTTCTTATTATTTGTCATTCTTGAACTTAGTCTAAGAATTTTTTATCTGTTTTTCCCGTCGTAATGGTCTCAGTTTTACACATTTACAACTCAATGCTCTTATGAATAGTAACTGTTTTATCAGTCAAATATTTTAATAAGACGAAGTAGATGTCGAAAGTAGATGAATAGATAATAAGTTGATGTAACGTATGGCAGGAAACAGCATAGGGTTGAATGAATTTAAATACGCAGATAAATTAAGTGGCAATGACGGCATAGATGGAAAATATGAGGGCGAGAAAGCTGAGGTCGCTACCAATGTTAACCGTTTTTGCAGTCAAATAATTTGACAAGGCTAGAAAATGAAGGATATCTGCTATTGTAAAATGGCAGATATCCGTTAACGATCTCTATCTTAAGTCTATTTTTAGTGTTGAAATATTCATCTTTTTCCTCCTTCTTTCTTAGATATCTGCAAAACAACAAAATTAGGCATTTACCAAGCCTAGGAAGCCTCCCAAATTTCAAAACCTTGCAAGTACCCAAATACTTCTAACCGTGTGATGAAAATGCAATTTTTTGTCATTAATTGCTATAAACATCGTGCATCATTCAGTTTTCCATAAGCTCAATTGATTAATTTTCCTGGAATTTAATTGATTAATTTTCCTGGAATTTAATTGATTAATTTTCCTGGAATTTAATTGATTAATTTTCCTGGAATTTAATTGATTAATTTCCCTGGAATTTAATTGATTAATTTCCCTGGAATTTAATTGATTAATTTCCCTGGAATTTAATTGATTAATTTTCCTGGAATTTAATTGATTAATTTTCCTGGAATCAGGATAAGTGTGTTTACATTGAAATACAAGAAATCCAAGGTGACAGAATTCTCTCTTCTTCCCCTCAGAAACCTCGCTAACAATCTGCTAGAGACCATCGGGCAAGGTGGATTCCTTCAACTGCCAATGATATCGAGTCTGTATGTACTGCACATTTTCTTTTTACAATAGTTGAAGGTAACTTTTTGATTGCAGACATGCTTCAACAGAATGAGAGTCTTTTTAGTGCAGTTGCTTTGATTTTCAACTGTGAATGTATGTGTTTTTTGTACTCTTTGACTCTTTGGTTTGGTAAGCAAAGGAAAGGTGTTCCACAAACTCGGCTTCGGGACAAGCAAAAAGGTGCAAGGATTGTCATTGCGGGAAAAAGTTTGTGAAGATTGTCAGGAGTGCTTAGAACTGAGTTATCTGTTCTTTATGCTGATGAGATCCTTTGGCCGAATGCTTTTATCTCTCTAGAGCGTTTCCTTTTCGTCCCCGTCATGATTTTACTCAGTATGAAGATTTCATGCCTATTTTACGTCGTCTTATCATTATACACATTAAATGGTGCATTTAAAGTTTTATTTTGTATTTCTTATTCTTGGTTTCGATGTTTATTGTTATTTGCTGTTTTTATCTACTTCATCATTCATGCAATCTCTGTAAGTCTACACTTAATCATTCCGAGACCTAAGCTATTGATGAGATAATGGAACTCTTTAAATGAAATCCATCGTACTGTCTTGCCCAGTTCTTCATTTCCATAACCAACTGCTCCATATATTTCTGTGTTTTCCTACCAAGGGCCGGGATGGACATCCGTCCTGCAGCTACAAATACATCTAATGGTGCTATTATGCCTAACATAGGCGAATGCACACCAAAGGTGGATGCAAGTAAATTTGTTGCAGGTGGCCTAGCAAAGCTGTAATACTCGTTTCACGATTGCCGTCGACAAGTTGGAGGTGTTCATCGTCTACTTCCGACTGAGTTTCTTTGCGTTTCAATGGCCGTCTGCATCTTTTTTCAGGTCACTGACCAACGACCCCATCGCCTGTGATTGTAACTGGCATAAGAACATTTATCCAATCATCAGCAAAGTTTCAAGCGCCATCTGCTCCACGCCGTCCCATCTCAGTGGCTTCGAAATGAAGTCAGCCAACAAGCTGACCATGTACACACGAAGAAAAGAGTTCATTTGTGGTTTGTGATAACAATGGTGCTACTTTTTACTGTGAAAAATAAGCATTTCTAAAGACCAAAGAGTCTCTTTTGACGTTTATCAGTGTAAAGAGCATCAGAAATGATGGCCAAAGTTTCAATTTTGAAATAGGGCACTTGCCCCATTGCAATTTGGAGCTTGCTAAGCAAAAACATCACATGAAGGAATAATATCTAGCTCCTTTACTAAAGTTCATCGGTGGTCACTTAAACTCTTGGTATTATCAATCTTAGGAATAATCAGTCGTAGAAACAATTAATCGTGTGGATCATGAAGTGCAGTAAGCACGAATCGTAGGGATCGTATTTCGAAAGGATTATAGATCAGGGTTATCTAAGCGAATGGATAATGATGAGAATGAAGAACCGATGAACGATGAGTCGCGAAAATTGTGAACCGTCAGAATCGTGAATGATAGGAATAATGAACCATAGGAACCATGAATTGTAAGGGTCGTGAATCATAGCAATCACAAATCGGAGGGATCAAGAAGCGTAATGATCATGAATCATAGCAATCATGAATCGGAGGGATCAAGAAGCGTAATGATCATGAATCATAGCAATCATGAATCGGAGGGATCAAGAAGCGTAATGATCATGAATCATAGCAATCATGAATCGGAGGGATCAAGAAGCGTAATGATCATGAATCATAGCAATCACAAATCGGAGGGATCAAGAAGCGTAATGATCATGAATCATAGCAATCATGAATTGTAGGGATCGTGAATCGTATCAATCATGAATCATTGTGATCGTGAATCGTATCAATCATGAATCATAGGGGTCGTGAATCATATGAATCATGAATGGTAGTGATGAATCGTGAGGATCCTAAGAAAAGGCAGAATAGCGTCTACTTTATTGACGCATGTTAGCGCCTTCTAATAATAGGAGACACTATCCGATATTGGAACATAGCTCTGGTCGATTGAGCAATCGCTGTGTTATGCAATCAACGAAAGATCAGTAAACGACTGACAATTTGATTACTGCTTGACTGTGCAACACGAAGCAGCAATTGGTCGAAGCTCCGCTTTTCTCTGTTCATTGATTTTCAGTAATTTAAGATATGATGTTCCACAACTGCTGAAAAAAGCCACCATCAGTAACATCTTTTAAAGTAGCTATTTAAATATTCTGGTTTCAGACCTATTTTGTTGCTTTACCTTGCTTTGGGATTTCTATTATTAATGAAGATTTTTATCTTAGTTTTTATATATCACCATTTTGTTAAATTAGTCTGTTCGAAGATGGACGACCCCTTGTAAACCAGCACTGCTGAATTTGTTAATTGAAATTATTATCATTATCATTATTGAAATAGTGAATGCGAGACTGAGTGCTACCTCATGTTGTTATGATTTCGGTTCGGTCACAACTGTCCTTTTTTGACATTTTAGCTCCCTATTCGATCACGTCGACATCAGAAGCGCAGAAAACCATAGTGGTTAATTGGACAAAACCAGGATTCATTTACGCTGCTCTCAATGGCTCTGATACGCTGGAAGCGACAATGTACTCGAACTCCTCGGTGACATTCAATGTTTCTTGCACGAGTAATGGGAACCCAACTGTATCAAGTATGCACCTGAATTCATCGTCAAAATTTCATATAGCGAATCACGTTTTTTTCTAATAACGATAGATAGATAGGCATAGATAGATAGCCATAAATAGATAGATAGGCATAGTTAGATAGGCATATATATATATATATATATATATATATATATATATATATATATATATATATATATATATATATAGCCATATATAGATAGGCATAGATAGATAGGCATATATATATATATATATATGTATAGCCATAGATAGATAGGCATAGATATATAGTCATAGATAGATAGATAGGCATAGTTAGATAGGCATATATATATATATATATATATATATATATATATATATATATATATATATATATATATATATATATATATATATATATATATATATATATATATAGCCATATATAGATAGGCATAGATAGATAGGCATATATATATATATATATATGTATAGCCATAGATAGATAGGCATAGATATATAGTCATAGATATATAGGCATAGATAGATAGGCATATATATATATATATATAGCCATATATAGATAGGCATAGATAGATAGGCATCGATAGATAGCCATAGATAGATAGGCATAGATAGATAGGCATCGATATGTAGCCATAGATATATATGCATAGATAGATAGCTATAGATAGATAGGCACAGATAGAATAAGCATTAAGCATTTAATCGCATCGTAGCATCGTATTTGTCAACTTGGACCCATTTTGAATTTAACTTATATGCCATTGCCCTGCAGGAGTTGGAGTCGTGAGCACCAATACAAGTTTCACCAGTGCTGATGACGTCAAGGCTGGAGCACAATACGAATGCCGGGCTAGCATGGGTGCGGCAATTGGTGCAAGCACGTACCCGAGTGGAAAAAGTGAACCATCATTTGTGACAACGAAAGTTTTTAGTAAGCAGTTTCTTATCGATTAATGAATATTTTTTCTCATTTATGAAGGCTCGACAGACGGGCCAGTATTTTTGTTGCTTATCAAACAGTGTCCCAACCCTTCACCTCGATTTCACAATGCCTCATGATTCCCACGCCTGGAATGACAGAGAGTCAGCACGTTTCCTCGCTCTAACTGAAGTTAGCGCGATGTTTGGCCCTGGTCATTGGCCATTGGTTTTGCGAGCAAATGTTTTATGAATGAACTATTCTCAAGTCTTCATGTCGACACGACTTCCTTAATAACAACAATGATATTATGCGAATTTGTATACAGGAATAACCTGTCAGCATGTCAAGCATGCTGTTATCATCAGGGTCCTGTTGCTGTTATCATATATGTAATAATCCATCAGGTTGTTAACCATTTCATCAATCTGAACAATTTTGGGCATGATTTCTCCTCGCTGCATTAATTCGTTCTTTAATTCCTTCAATGTTTCCTTCATTAATTCGTTCTTTATTTCCTTAGATAATTTGTTCATTCATTTGTTCATTAATATATTCTTCAATTCTTTCGACAATTTTTTCTTTAATTCCTTCATTAACTCATTCATCAACTCATTCGTTTTAGTTTGTCCTTTAATTCCTTGATTGATTCCTTCATTAACTCCTTCATTAATTCTTTTATTGATTCTTTCATCCATCAATTTATTCACAGTCCCTTCCTTCATTATTTTCCTCTGCCTTTAGCACGAGGTGTAGTGAAGCAAAAGTAAAACTGTTTCTTGAACGCAATACGGCTTTTAATCGTGAACTCGAAACGGGCGTTGGGGTGCACCATGAAAAGAGGTACTACCTTAAACAACGGATGGTGGGGTCAATGTGGCTTGATCTTTTCCTCGCCGCATTTAATACTCAGCTTTACGTCAGGTACCCATTTACTGATGGTTGGATAGAGAGAGGGGGACGAGAACGTGCGAGAGGACGCCTCCAACCAACGCGTTCTAAACGCTATGCCAACTGCCGTGCGAACGTGCAGGGGAAATATTTCTATAGGACCAAAGTTGCTCTCATACGTCACTTTACCTGAGGACTCTCATTTGTCGAATCGAAAGTAGTTTTGCCTGACAAGGATCTCACGATTAAAAGCCCTAGTACGTTGAAAATACTCGTGTTGAAGCCACAGGAGTTTTGGATTGCCTTGGTATTAACAGGTCACTGTGATTTCCCTTTATTTCCAGCTAAGGCAACCTTGTGTGCTGATGGCTACCCCTATGAGTGCGATACGAAGGAAGATGTAGGCCCCTCTTGCAAGACTCCTTGTGACGTAGTTGCATCGGAGGCAATGCATCCTGGGACATGTAATGGTACCAACTGTTGCTTTCATTGCTACAGATCCTGTACGAATTGCTGTGAGTATCATAAGAGCTGATTTTGAATGCATGCAGAGTTTCATTATTTCTACATATATACATATACATAGCGGTGGAATGCTCGTTTTGTACGCGGTAGGTCGGGGCTCGATACCCGGTCGTGTCATACCAAAGACTTGAAAAATGGTACCTGCCATTTCCCTGGTAAGCATTCAGCACTTTGGGAAAGAACACGGGAGTCAAGCACACAGTGCTGCCAGATGGCCAGTCCCCAACTGTAGCATTCACTGTGCTTGCATAGCTGTGTGGCCCAAAGGCTAATGAAACGGTAATATTTTATATATACACATAGTAGCTTTTTGCGTATGGTAAAAGCAACAAAGGAAGGTAGCTGGTAAGAAGGGCCACCGACCTTAGAAACCCAAGTAAAATTTTCATGAAGATGTGGACATGATGCTTGACTTTCCACACCGATGATGCACTTTGTGGAAGAACCTGGAGGCAACAAGAAAACGATACATGGAAGGCATTATTGAATTAAACCTAGCATTAACTATGCAGTATATGCATGTTTATGTCACAGGAGTTTTCAAAAGGTTGGTGTTTGATATTGGAAGTCTGTACTCATTTTCGTCCATTTCATTGCTCATATTGCTACTCTTTCGTTAGACACTGACTAAAAATGCTTTTCTTATTTTAGCTGTCGCAGGAAACGTCTCATTTTTACTCCCCGTCACTTTCTACGATTTCAAGTACGTAATTATTTCAAACCTCGTACGGATAAACACGGACTGCACAATTCGCTCCTTGCACATGTTTAAAAGCGTTCCCCTTATTCTTCGCTATCTCCGTTGCTGTGGCTGGTCAAAGCATTAAACTCCTTTAGTACTGACATGTCCATTCGTTCTTTAATGCTCCAAATGATTTCTTTTTCATTGCCACTGATCATTTGGTCCGTCAATTAGCACATGTCACTTTTCATCCGCCATACTCCGTCATCAGCACCTTTAGGTCAGCTTCGATCAGCAGGTTGCCCACGACAGAATCTGCCTTCTCCCGCGGGAAACATGGCCATCTGGAGACCTACTACGCTGACGGCGGACAACGCTGACGAGCGTCTGGATTTAAGACTAAAAACTAAATATACGAAGATCTTTGATGACATTTTGCTGTCAGGAAAGTACTGAAGAGTAGCACAATCATTACCGGGAAGCATTCAACAAGCAGCACGGTAGCAGCTTTCAATTCAATTCAAATGATTCAAAATCCACTTCCAAACGTTTCAAAATATACTATCAAGTTAACGTCGTGAAAGTAACAGAAGTAAAAGTAGAATGTAGAACGTGGAAGAATGATATATGCTGCCATTGTGTGTTTAATGCCTGCCATTTTGCAACATGAAACGTAGTTTCGTTCTACTAGGGCAAGTGCACGAGATTTTGATGGCGTCTTCTACGATACAACTTACACGAATGCTCGCTTTATTGCATCTCCTTATGAAACGTGGCTCGCTTTCTCCGACACACCGGCTGCTGACCTGGCCTCTGATTGGTTCAGATCTTCATCAGCACGTAACAAGGTGATCTCCTCGAATATTCTCCTCTCAACATCTGGTGAAATCGATCCGGTAAACGGCAAGGCAACATATCGATTCTATAACGGCTCTTACTGGCCTTTGAACGGGAAAGGATATGGCTCCGAAGGACAGATTGATTGCTTCACAATGCAAATGCAAAACCAAGGGTATCGTATACCTTCTGTAACTTTTGAAGTATCTATTGTGCTAAATGGCTCTGTGCTTTGTTCCGTGCGGAATTTTTAGGGGTAATAGCAAAAAAAACAGCGAGTAAAAGCCCTGCCATGTTTTACGAGGTGGTTGTTTTGGCATTGGTCTCCATTAATAGCCATTGTAGCTTGGTCGAAAGCAAACGAGCCAACTAAAATTGTGCAACGTCATAGTCAAACATGACACGGACAGATTGTTATTCCGCATGTCAGAAATGAGCTTTACAGTGGTATCGCACTCTTGAGGTATTTCACATCTCAAAACTCGATTTGGAGCTGTTGCACTTTTTTTTTTTTCTTTAGTGAGTTATGTTGAGGAAAGGCTATGGTGGCCTATACAAAGCCCCAACAAAGGAAGAAAGAAGAAAGCGAACAGCCAAGAGGAGAGAGAGATAAGATCAAGTTTATTGATCTAAGATTTGAAAGATGGCAAGTTGTAGGATTCAGGAAAGCAAGAACAAGGCAAGACCTTCCATAAATTGCATGTTCTTGGGATGAATGATGATTTGTGAGATAGAGTTCGTGAAGTAGGCAGTGACTTTCGCATGGTATGTTTTATTACCTGGCTGTCAACAGTGCGGGCCAATGACAAAGTAGCTGTGGGTTCGAGTCCTGATTTATTCACAATGAAACGCTATTGGCGAAGAGGTCAACTGAAAAACAGCTCAAATTACCCGTCTCTAGAAAACTCAGAGCCCTGTCACTGGTTTCCGCTAAGCTCATAATGGAGTATGCTATGTGCAGTGCAGTTTGAGAAATCAACTTTTCTACAAAAAACTCAGAGCCCTGTCACTGGTTTCTGCTAAGCTCATAGTGGAGCCTTCTTTATACCAATTTTGTGTGCTAAAATGGACTGTACTGATTCAAACTGTTTTAGGTTCACTTTTGCCATACGGTCAGCCTTCACTTTCAACGGGGCAGAGAACATTGCATTTTCTGGCGGAGAGGAGCTCTACGTTGTAATCAATCGAATCATAGTGATCAAGTTATTCCATGATCCAAATAGTGCAGCGGTACCATGTAAAATGATAGATTTGAGTCCCGCGAAATCGCCCGGTAAGTCGTCGATCGTGATTCGTATATTGATTGCTGATTGATTTAATCGTAGCATTTTGATTTTTCAGCTGACTGTGCTATGAGTGCGTGACGGTTTGAAAATGTGTATGATTTATCGACTGATCAAATCATGATAGCTGCATTGATTAATTTATTGATTGATTAACGGATTGATTAGTTGAAGTTGATTAACGGATTGATTGATTGAAGGCCCCTAAAAAATGATTTGAGCCATTTAAATGATTTGCTTAAATGGTTTATTGTCACCTGGCTGATCAATCAATGATCTCAAGTTACTTATTTGGCAAGAACAAACAACCGACCATTTATAACTTGACTGTCAATCCTCACTTGAATCTCATTGCTACACTCATTTATATTCCCAGTTTTTATTTCTTTCTTTCTTTATTTCTTTCTTGTTCTTTGTTTCTGTCTCTCTTTGATTTATCTTTCTCTCTTTCTTCTTTGGTTAAGTATTTCTATCTTTCTTTCCTTCCTTCTTTCTTTAGTTCTTTTTTTCATTTCTTTATCTTTGCTACCACATCATTTCTTTCTTTATACATTTATAGGAGGTGGAACTATTTTGCCCAAAGAAGGGACAGTTATTGGTGGTAAATGTGTGACAACCGGGAATGTCCCATCAGAGCAGTCCACTTTGGAACTGCAGGTGAATTTGGCATTTTCTACCTTGAATGTCTATTGCTTATTTTCATCACATTTTTCTGCTTGTATTCGTTTGAAGCACAATATTCTCTCTCAGCGTCTCTCTCTCTCTCTCTCTCTCTCTCTCTCTCTCTCTCTCTCTCTCTCTCTCTCTCAATAAGCCGCGTTTTAAATACAAATATAGAAATTATATCCCCTTGCTAATTACACTGCACAACATTTTTGCATATCTTCGCCGTTGCTGCAAAAGCGATGACACAGCCAAAAGTCATTCGATTTCTGAACTTTGTTTTGCCCAATAAATGCACGAATCTGTATTTTTCTCGCCGAATTCCATCCTTTCTACCGCGATTTTTCGGAGCAATTGGTCGACGCAAGTTTAAATTTCAACTGCTTCTTGTTCAGGTTGGTCTAACGTATAAAATTGAAGTGTTCGTTGCTGAGCGGTTTCCTTGCCACTCGGAATTCTTGTTCGAAGCTAGCAACATGACGTTTGTTTCTGCAGCGGAGCAGAGTGCGTCTACGCCTGCTGTGGATTACATCGTGACATTGAATGAAACTCTGCATGTTAATGGATCAGTGCAAGAGATGCTCGTGGCCGATGCCTTTTCTACCGGTTTGTTTTGTTCATCTGTCTTTTTATTTTTTTTGATACACATGATTTTTGATACCTAGATGTCAAGGTAGAAATCTGGACACTGAGAAGCTTTTTGCTTTTCGAGCAGTGTCCAGGTCCTTCCTCTCGATGTGACCACACCTCGTGATTCCTACGCCTGGAATTACAGAGAGCTGGTGACTCTCCTCACTCTGCGTGAAAGTTTAGACTCGAACCACTGACCATTGAATCAATGCGCAAGAATCTTACCCTTGAGCCATCCTGACACCTTGAATTTTAGTTTTATTTCGTTTTAAATTGGTTCTCTTAAGAAAAATTGTAAAAAACTACCGTATTCATTCCAGTACACCGTGCACATGTGTATAACGCCCACCCTTAATTTTCGATTACAAATTGGTATGGAATTCTTTTTCGCTTTTTCTTGCTCAGAACAAGGATTTCAAGTGACAAACGTTGTTGAATATGCGCGGCCGTGGGAAAAATCATTTATTGACAGCGTAAACTAAAAACACAGTACCGAATTGAAATCTTCAATATCATTTAAAATTCTTCAAAGTCAGATTCACCCCCAGATGAACCAAAGAGCTTTCCCCATTCTACCCTCGTTTGTAATGCGCACCCCTAACTTGAGTTCTTTTTTAGGCAGATAATTTTTCGCGTTATACTCAGATACATACGGTACTTGGTTTAGATAAGGCATCTCCATTTGAATTTACCTGGGGGTCGCTGGAGGCAGAGTCTGGGTGAGGCTGAGCCGCATCAGGTTTTACGCAAGAAAGGCTCTGATAAAAACATCCCAATACTCTCAAGTACCTTCATTTTATTCTAAGGCGTGGGCCAAAAATTATCATCCTGCAGGCCGCGAGTTTGAGACTCCTGCTTAAGATGGACTAAACCTTGACAAGATGCCTCGTTCGTTCTTACTGCCGATGATGCACGAGTTAAAAGTTAATTCGCAATCTACCTGTCAAAAGGGGAGTTAAGATTCGCAGTTTTCATCAAATTAATCTGTCTCTCTTTACCTCCTTTCACTATTTTTATTTGATAACAATTGCAACTTGTTTTCGTATTATGTACCTCGAATTCTTCTCCTTGGTGATTACGAACTAATTCCATTTCTTAGCCTACCAGCTACCTGATAGGTTATCTTGTTCAAACATTTGCCTATTATTATATTTATCATTAATCATCATTATTATTTATTATCATTATTTTCTATTATTATTATTATTTATTATCATTATCATTAATCATCATTATTATTTATTATCATTATTTATTATTATCATTATTATTTTCTATCATTATTTTTTTTATTATTATCATGTATCATGAGCATCATTTTCTATTATTATCATTTTTATTGTCATTATTTTTTATTTTTATCATTGTTATTTTCTATTGTAGTTATTTTTTTATTATTATTATTATTTTATATTATTATTATTATTTTTCATTGTCATTATTTTTTATTATCATTATAACTTGGGCAGTCTTGTAACAAGGCTAGACATAGTACATTATCCGTCAAAAATAGTATTCTCTTTCAAGGAGAACGTTAAATGAAGAATTCTCCAATCTACGTTTTGCAGAGTATTCACTTCTGTCCTTCGAATTTTACGCTCAGCAAAATTCTTCCACTCTGCACAACTTTGCATTCATCCATAGATTCTGAGGCTAAGTCCATCACAGCCTTTTTATCGCATTTCCTGACTTTGTTGCATGGAATTCGTCCAAGTACATATGCTCCAGCTTTGAAGCTGCCTAAAGGTGTAGTATTCTCACATTCTAGGCCCATATTCTGTCACAATAAACCATGGGAATTCTCAAGGACGCTTCGAAGTAAAAGCGAATGACACCGCTGCGCGTGCGGCAGCCGCAACGATTCCAGCAGCCCCTGCACCAACAACAACAACTTTAAATGGAGAAACCATACACCTCTGCCCAAATGCAACATCAAATGTCACAGGGATTCCAACTCTGATATCCGGACCAGAGACCTTCGGAAATATACTCACGAGTGGTGCGTTGATGACTCTCAGGAACAAATTGGATTATGAAGTAACAAAGGATTACTTTATCCACATGACCGTCACAGATACTGGACAAAGTGTTTCTGGCAATCTCACCATCAAGGTATGTCTAATTTTGAATAATACATCTTTATTGTGACGATTTTGGCAAGGAATTACGAGAATGTGATTCGTGTTGGGTGGTGCTGCTGCGTAGTGAACTTGTCATCTCACAACGCAGTGGTTAAGGCTTTGGAACTGAGTTTGCAACAAGCAGTGCGATAATTTTTTAGTTAATTATGTTGGGGAAGGGCCATGGTGGTCTTTGCAGAGCCGCAGCAAAGGAAGAAAGAAGAAAGTGAAAAGCTAAGAGGAGAGGGAGATCAAGTTAATTGACTTTAGATTTGAAAGATGGCAAGTTGTAGGATTCTGGACAGAATTTACTTGGTAAAACGTTCCATAAATTTCACGTTCTTGGGATGAATGATGATTGTTGGGATAAAGTTCATGGATTGGGTTGTGAGACTTGAATGGGTCGAATTTATGGTGTTCCTGACACGCCTCAGAGGAGGTAGAATAATATCCCTGGTCTCCTGAGAACAATGCCCGTGAAAGTATCTGCAAAGAATGGACGGATCTGCAACGAAACGACGACGAGAAAGAGGTTGGAGGCTCAATATAGAGAACCAAGTAGAGACGAGACGTCAAAAATGCCAAGAGTCCTTTTCGGCTGAATGACCGATGATGGTGATGATGAGGGCAAGCATCCTGCACGGATCGCAGACAACATCCTCTCTGCGAGGATGGAATAATAGACCTTATCGAATCCACTTCCTAGGAAAGTCTTTCTTCAGCCAAGCCAGAGTTCTGACTCAGGTTGCCACTGAGCTCGGGATTGTGTATGTTTTTTTTTACTGAGTTATGTTGGGGAAAGGCCATGGTGGCCTATACAATGCCTCAACGAAGGAAGAAGAAGAAAGCGAAAGGCTAAGAGGAGAGAGAGAGATCAGATCAAGTTTATTGATCTTGGATTTGAAAGATGGCAAGTTGTAGGATTCAGAAAAGCAAGAGGAAGGCAAGGCGTTCCATAAGTTGCATGTTCTAGGGATGAATGATGATTTGTGAGACAGAGTTCGTGGATTAGGCAGTGAAACTTGGAAAGGGTGTGAATGAGTTGAGCAATGCTACATATTTGTGAAGCTTGAACTTAAAGGAGATAGATTCAATGATATTTTCAAACAGAGCGAATGTTTGGTATATAAAGCAATGATACGCCTAGTTATTTCAATCGTCTATAGAGCAAGTAAGCAGCGATAGTTAGCCAATTCTAAGACATTCGTTTAAGGAAAATGTATACTTTAGGGGAAAAATTGACGCGAACGTTCTGTGATAATCAAACTCCATTTGCTGCGTGATTCAATTGTTTTTGTTTTGCTTTGTTTTGCTTTATTTTGCTTTGGCTTTCTTTATTTTGCTTTGCTTTGCTTTGTTTGCTTTATTTTGCTTTGTTTTGCTTTATTTTGCTTTATTTTGCTTTGTTTTGCTTTGTTTTGCTTTATTTTGCTTTGTTTTGCTTTGTTTTGCTTTGTTTTGCTTTATTTTGCTTTGTTTTGCTTTATTTTGCTTTTGCTTTCCTTATTTTCTTTGTTTTTCTTTGTTTTGCTTTATTTTGCTTTGTTTTGCTTTATTTTGCTTTGGCTTTCTTTATTTTGCTTTGTTTTTCTTTATTTTGCTTTGTTTTGCTTTATTTTGCTTTGGTTTTCTTTATTTTGCTTCATTTTGTTTTTTGTTTGTGTTAATTGATTGTAGAAACCTGCACTTGTCTGATTACGTTAACCTGTAAAAATTCGTGTAAATTATTATTATGAAAACTGTTTATTGTCACCACTTAATAAATTTGAGAGATTTGATAACATGCCCCACTGGTTGTATGTAGTAATAGGTTTTTCTGATGTAATGATTGACGATGATGGTGATGATGATAATGATGATGATGTGATGCTGCTGATGATATGATGATGATGATTATTATTATGATTATGATTGTGATGATGATGGTGATGATTGTGATGATTATGATGATGATAATGATGATGATGATGATGATTCTAATTGTGATTATGACTTATCTGATTTTAAAGACGCTGTGATCATGATTATGATGATACCTATGATCATGTCAACGTTATCGTTGGTTGCATATGTTGATAAATTGACTATATTGTTAGTTGATACTTCTACTATATTTGACTTCATCGCATCTTCTTTGCAGATCATGATTGCAGATGTAAATGACAATTGTCCTATACTCCCGGACGTGTCTTATTCTCGCTACCCAATTCCACCTTTGCAAGTTGGCGCAGTTTTTACCATCTCTGCCACAGACAATGACAGCGGTGATAATGGCAAAATTTCTTACCAGAGCAGTGACATCATAGCCTCAATGTGAGTTTTCTTAATTAGTTAAATGCAAAAGTCAAGAATCCTTTCATTTGATAATGAGAGGTGTTAAGGCATGTTGAGTTTCGCAAACGGAATTGAGAAATAAGAAAAAATGACCCAGAGTTAGCTATTAGACCAATCAACCAGTCAATCACCCGATCAATCAATCTGTCAATCTGTCAATGAATGAAATAATATCAACTATTCAATTATTCAATTAATTATTCGTTCCATGGATCAATCAATCAATCGATCGATCGATCACTGAAACATTCAATGAGATGAGATGGTTAATGAATTTATCATTTGTGAACGAATGAACTATTCAATCAATGAATCAATCAATCATTTCATTAATCAGTCAATAAATCGAATCAGTCAGTTAATCAATCGATAAATGAGTCAATGAATCGTTCATTGAAGGATCACTTCATCAATGAATGTATGAATAAAGCAATCGACCCGTTAATGAATCATTAAGTCAAACATTTAATGAACTGATGAATCAGTTGATCGAGCAAGCCTTGAAATTGCTATTTCAAAAGTAGACTAATAAATTTGTGAATCACGCAGACTCACTTTGAATTGAGTAATAGTTGGTTTGTTCACTGTTGACTGGTCTCATTAGCTCTTAAAAATTTTTCATTTTCAGACCGACTGTCGTCAACAACAAGACAACAAAATGGACGTGGGTCTTCCACATTTTCGCCGTTGATAGTGGTGTCCCAAAGAGAGGCGATTTCATCCCTTTCAATATCACATTCAGTGCAACTTGCTATGACAAGGCGAAGGTTACTGCTGATTCAATTGGCAATGTTTTTTTCACCGCCCCTGGATATGCCATTTCAACTTACGGTAATCCTATGTACTTGTAAATTTTTGCCCTCTTCATTTGAACTGCGATTCCCCAGTTATTGTCTCTTGTTTGCATACCATAGCGCCATCAGATCGATTTCTATCTATGTCGAGATTTTGCGTTGTTTAAGGTGCAAGGATAACGCTTGTAGTCATTTTTCTTATCTTGGGAAAAAGATACAACCGCCAGTAAGCTCACGTGTCTTTTTGCTGGCACAGAGGCGATAAGATGATGTCAAGCAGCACCTAGGCATTGATCTCCCCTACTTTTTTCCGCTTGACCCGGTACGGAGAACAGCGGCTTGCCAGTGGCAAACAGGCCACAATAAAGTAGGCTGAGTGACCGAAAACGACGATGATTGATCGCAAGATGTGGTCGCACTGAACTTAAGGACTTACTTTAAGTAATTTCATGATTAGTACTACCAGAAATAGCGACACATTCCATCCAAATGTCATAAAATCGATCCCACATGGCTACGTACTTTACGAAGGAACCAGATCGTAGTTATTCTATAAGAGTAGCTTCTAAGTGACTAAATGTCTGCCATTAGATTACAGTTAGCAAAAGAAGGAAATCTCTTTCTTAATCACTATGTAGCTGATGTTGATCGGTAGCGAGTAATTATTCTGAGGTTACGATTTTGTGAATTTGCTGGTGAATTTGTCGGCTTTTGATAATTTCCATTTGTTGCTGGTTGATTGTTTAGAATTTCAATTACAGACAACAAGGATTGTTTTGGATGCAGGGCCGGCTATTTCTGTCCCGGAGATGGAAGAGAGATCAAATGCGGCAGCGATCTTGCTACGAAATACATGTATTCGTATGGAGCAGCTGGCAATTGCTCAGCATGCCCCGAAGGATGGGTATGACTTTTTCATATCAATATCTTCCTATCTCTTTGACATCATTAGATTTAAGTTACTCTTACTTTCTCATGCTTTTTCAGATGAAGTTATTTCGTTGTGGGAGGTTTATGTTTGTCTTTTTTATAGACGTTTGCCTGTTTAGAGGAATCTCAAAGACTTTTCTAACATTTCAAGACATGAAAAATCAAACAGCAACAGCAATTACTGCTACTTCTACTACTTCTACTACTACTACTACTACTACTAATACTACTACTACTACTACTTCTACTACTACTTCTACTACTACTTCTACTTCTACTTCTACTACTACTTCTACTACTACTTCTACTTCTACTTCTACTACTACTACTACTACTTCTACTATTTCTACTACTTCTACTACTTCTACTACTACTACTACTACTACTACTTCTACTACTAATACTACTACTACTACTACTACTACTACTACTACTACTTCTACTACTACTACTACTACTACTACTACTACTACTACTGCTTTTACTACTGCTACTACTACTACTATTATTACTACTACTACCACTACTACTATTAATACTACTACTATCACTACTACTACTACTGCTACTTCTACTTTTACTACTACTGCTGCTGCTATGATAATAATACTGCCCTTGCTACTATCATTAGTACTAACATTATAACTACTTTTGCAGCTTGCAATAGAACATAAATTCTATTCTATTCTATGTTCCATTTCAGTTGTGCCATAATGGATTGATTCTGAAATGCCCTGCAGATACATATGTAAAATGCAATGCAACGGTAAGGGTATACACTGCTGACCGCCATGGGAAGTCCATTAGAGAGCATTGAATGTCGACTTTTTCACGGCGTATTGAGTTTTTCAAAGTTCGTCTTTTTATTGCATATTCTAAATGATACAATTGCCAATATTTCTAAAAGGCAACTTGTATTTGACTGGCTTACACCTTCAAACACATTAAAAGCTAAAAAAGAAAAGAAGTAAATATATAATAATAATAATAGTATTATAATAGTAATAATAATGCGGATCTTTATACATGATATGACACTTCAAAACATACTGCTCTGATCAGCGTGCGTCCTGATCGACTGAAAGAAAGAATGACATAAAAACCTAGTCGGTTATAAAAAACTATATCTAGAACCTAGATTTATACTAAGAGCCAAATTGACTATCATATTCTATACGAGCATCAAGAATCACTTGGCTAGAGGCTCGATCGTTAGTCACAGAATGTGGGTTGTAGGTTGGCCAGTTCCTTTCCTTGCCACACTTTACCCCAGCTTTTTGCGGCAGATTTAGCATCCAGGCTCACGTATAATAGTAGCACGGAAGCCGTAGCGTGTAATGTAGTAGATGCATGCTCTTACCACTATTTCATATGAGACATAAGACATACGAATCTCTTACTACTATGTCAACTATCTCTTACGTCTATGTCCACTATCTCTGCGCAAGCAGAGTACATCTTAAGAATGTAAACGTCTCTCTTCTGAGTGACATTATCATGTGATTACGGTAATGAATATAATATTATGAGGTACATTATATTTTGGTCTTCAATGTCTTCTTTTATTCAAACGCTGCCTCGTTTCACCGTTTCCTTTATGTGCTCTGAATGTCTTAAATGGAAATATGAATTATTAACAGACTAGTGTACTTTATATGTTGCAGTGGTGTCCAACAACATGTTTCAAATGTCCCCCTGGAACGTATTGCTATGAGGGGATAAAGTATGACTGTACACCAGGAAAGTTCAGCGACGGAGTTGGTAAGACAGATATCCCCACATCAAATTTGCTCTTCCTTCCGTTCTCATTTGCATCACGATGTTTGAATCAAAAATCATTTCAAAAACGTTGTTTTGTCAGCGGTGATCTATCTGAGTCATTAACTAATTGAATAACTAATTGGTTCATCGGTGTATTGACTGATTGGTTGAAGTACTGAATGGTTAACTGCTTAGTTGAACGATGTATCGATTTATTGATTGATGGACTGACTGATTGATTGATTGATTGATTGATTAATTGATTGATTGATTGGTTAACTGGTTAGTTGGCAGATATATTGATTTATTGGTTGGTTGACTGATTTATTTACTTATTCATGACAATTATTTCTTTCACAAATTGATCGGTCCGTTGTTTGATTGATATGTCAATCGATTCAGCAAAGGGATAGCTTTACTACATGGTTAGCTGATATATTGACTGATCAGTCGGTTGGTTCATCCATTGACCGGTTCACTAATCAACTGATGGATTCATTGATCAATTAATCTATCGATTGATCCATTCATCCGTTCATTTATTGATTAGCTATTCTATTTGATTATTGCATCTCATATCATTATTTCTTTGATTTTACTTCTTTGTTTCGTTCGTTCATTCGTTTATTCATTCATGGTGGTGAGGCCGCATGGTTAAGGCTTAGTGTTTCGAATCATGTGAGGTCTACTCGCGTGGGTTCGAATCCCGTCGTTGGAACCGCCAACCACAAGCCAACAGTCAACTCAGCTGCCCATCCTTTCGAATTCGGTAAATGAGTACTCAGAAGTAACTCAGAGGGCACAAGCACTGGGCACACATTTATGACAGCCAATCCAAAGCTGAAGTGTTTCATCCAGTATAAAGATTCGAAAATTTCTTTATTCATTCGTTCGTTTTTTCATTCGCTCGTTCGTTCATTCGTTTGTTCGTTTGTTCGTTCGTTGGTTCGTTCGTTCGTTCGCTCGTTCATTCGTTCGTTGGTTCGTTCGTTGGTTCGTTCGTTCGTTCTTCGTTCGTTCATCAGATATCAGACGTCCGATAATCAGTTTACAGTAGTTTCGTCCAATGACTTTATACCGTTCAGCTATCATGTTTTATTCCTTGACTAATATTTTTTTGTCGTGTTTGCTCATTTGATTTCTAGATTTGATTAATTTGAATGCTTATGTCATTAGTATGTGAAGACTACTGGATCATCCAGATAGCGATCTATTTCTAGTTAAGCCGTGCTCTTTCATTTCTGTATTCGTTTTAGGCCAATGCAAGCTCTGCCCTCCTGGCAGCTTTAGTAACACGAGCAGAGCTGCCAAATGCGAGTGTTGTCCCGCGGGTTTCGAGTCCACGCATATGAAAACGAGCTGTACACCGTGTAAAGATAACGAATGGTCAAGTGGAAATTGCGATATGTGCAACAGTTGTCATGGTTTAGGAAACTGTAAGTTACCACGAACTTCAATTTCAATTGACTTTCAAGTCCATTCTGAGCTATACAGAAGTCAGAGGCAGTCCCTAGGGTTTTCTTCAAAGCGGATTTTAATTGAGTGGCTTTCTGCTGGGTTTTTTTCTCATTTGGCTGTTACTGTGAACCCTGTAAGATTTTAATGCGCAACCCGGTGTTATGAATTTGTATACTTAGGTCACCAGGTAGAATTACAGCACCTCAACTAGTTTCTTGTATGGAATGGGTTTCCTTGATCACCGTAAGACAATGAAAGTTTGATGATTTTTTAACAATTGGCTGATTCATACACACATTTTTACATACATACATACATACATACATACATACATATATACATACATACATACATACATACATACATACATACATACATACATACATACATGCATACATACATACATGCATACATACATACATACATACATACAAACAAACATACATACATACATACATACAGCACATACATAAATACAAACAAACATACATACATACATACATACTTACATACATATCTATTTCTTCTCTCGCATGTCAGAATCCCATTTTAGATTTGAATCTCTAGTTCCCATTTAACGTTTGTTATTTCTCAAGTCACAACCCCCCGGGAGCTAAACATTTTTTATTTTGCCTTTATTCAGGTGCTTGTGATAATTCCCCTTGCTTTAAGGGGGTCAAGTGTACCAACGTTGGATCAGGAAGCTTCAAATGTGACGCTTGTCCAAAGGGATTTAGAGGTGATGGTGTTAATTGTACAGACATCAATGAGGCAAGGATTCGTTTTTCAAATTTGAATTCGGAACTCTCCTCTCCTAATTGCTCTTCTGAGTCCATCTATTTTCAAAGGGCCCAACGAATTCCAGTCCTAGTTTTAGACACTGTGCACATGAATGCGAGTTCATTTAGGTCTCTTCCTGAACTGTTTCCTATCCAAAATGCTGTTCTCGTAAACAGGCGACCAGGCCCTGCCTAGAAATTTTGCGAAGGCATGGTACAGGACCAAGAGTATCGACAGTCACGGCATGCTCGCAAATTCATATGCGCCGCAGGGTACTGTTAAATGTGAGGGCGCATTATCAATTCAATTACACAAAGCAACCTTAGATTAAGGAACAAGGAAACCAAGCTTCATTTGGCTGGAAAGTAGCCTCGTTTCCGTCCGTGCCGTTTTGGGTCTTTCCAGTTGCACACGCTGAAGCTAAGCGCAGAGAAGCCAAACAAGCATGCCTATCTTATCCATACCTGCCCAATACGAATTGCCAATCCAAACTAGAAAGCTATTGTGTACAGAAGACCGTACTGTTGCACCAGTTTGGCAACAAACCGAGTAGGATCCTCTCTCGTGAGCACGGGGTCTTTAAATTGAGAGTCTGAATCAGGGAGACAGCGAAGTATTATGCGAAGTATTATGTTTAGGACAGCTTTGACTCGAAAGAAGCTCAAATGAAGTTTCTTTCATGCGACTCATTCAATTAAATGCAACTAGATTTAACTCCTGCTATAATAAAGCACTTAATGATAGTCGACAATGTCAAATTTACATTAAAATTGCAGTAGGAACCTTAAGGAAGAGATCTCAAAGTAGGTGAACTAATGAGATGAATCCCCCCTTTCGGTTGTAGGAATTGTAGATTCAAAGTAAAATGGCCTTTGAAAATCATGGTCTGTAAAGATTTTGGTTTTCAATCACATAGCTTTGTGCAAATGATGTTTCGGCTTTCTTTTAAATGAACACTTTGAAGTAGTTACTCTTATCATTGAGAATGAATTTGCACAGAATCAATCTGATGTGTCACAGTTTGAGGGAATTCTATTTCTTAGACTTCCTCTCTCCTTTTCCTTCTGCTTTATCTTATCTGGACTTGTTATTGCTATTATTTTTATCATTACCATTGTAAGTATCATTTTGTTGTCGTCGAGCAGTCACGGAAGTCACGCTGTCCACAGCTCTTGTTTTACAGTACACATTTTGGACAATCGCAGCAGATATATTCTCACTCATTTTTCTATGTATCACTTAATAATATGTCCATTGTAGATATAGGAATTATCAGTTTTAGACTAAAACTCTTATTTTATTTCTAGTGTTCGGAGGCAACACCTTGTTACGGCGCCTGCATCAACATTTCTCCTGGGTATCGATGCGCGGGATGTCCTGCGGGCTTTTCTGGCACTGCTCCAAGCGGTGTTGGATTGGACGAGGCAGCAAACAACACCCAGACCTGTGTCGATGTGGATGAATGCGCGGGAAATTTACATGCATGTGATACCCATGCCAGCTGCCTGAATACTCTGGTATGGTGTATGCCACTTCTTTCAGCAGTCAGTTTTTAATGGCTCTAGGGGCCGTAGATTTTCTAACCCATTTTGAAGTGAATGATGTCGAGGAAAGGCCATTGCGGGCTATACAAAGCCCCAATAAAGGAAGAAAGTGAATGGCTAAGAGGATAGGGGGGCCAGATCAAGTTTATTGATCTTAGATTTGAAGGATGGCAATTTTTAGGACCTAGGAAAGCAATAAAATGGCAAGAAGTTCCGTAAATTGTACGTTCTTGGGACGATTGATGATCTGCGGGATAGAGTTCATGGATTAGGATGTGCAACTTGGAAAAGGTGTAAGAACGCAAAAGTAGTAGTAGTTGTTTGCTCTTTCGGCATCGTTCTAATAGTATTGCATTGTGGTTGTCTCGTTAAGTATTGTACATTGTGAGTATGTTTTGTGACTTTTAGTGGATATAAATGTGTATATACAAAAAGAAAGCAAATTCTCGTAAGGATATTTTTAAAACAAAGATTAATAATATAGATGGTATTACCATTAAGGTTTTATTACTATGAAGATATGGTGACCTTGAAAGTATTATGAAAAAAATTGTATTGTTTGCATGGTATTCTTATAATGGTGGTATTAGCATCATAAAGGTAATATGACTGCAAACGTATCAACACCGTAAATATGATATTACCTATAAGACATTACGACTATGATATAACCATAAGTGTGTCAAAAATCAAACTTGACTTCTTTATAACTTATATGATATTTTCTTTCTGTTAAATGTATAATTCTTATTTATTTTTTTGGCCTTTATGGTTTTCATTTTAGTGAGTTATGTTGGGGAAGGCCGTGGTAGTCTATACAAAGCCCCAACAGAGGATGAAAGATGAGAGCGAAGAGCTAAGAGGAGAGAGAGATCAGATCAAGCTTTTTTTTTCTTTGTGTGCTGTCATGATGGAATTTATTTTCTTCGCAGGGAAGTTATCAGTGTGGCGACTGCCAACCCGGCTACGTTGGAGATGGTTATGCTGGGTGTAAACTAGGCGCTTTTTGTGCATCGAGCTCCACCAATGACTGCAATGCTAATGCAAAGTGCGAAGCATTTTCTTCAGGGTCATACACGTGCTCGGTATGGATGCTCTATTTGAAACAATCTAATCGTTGATCTAATACTACTTTATCTCTCTCCTTGCTAAATACGTCCCCCCTTTAAGTCTGGGTCACCTGTGTGGCAATGTCAAGCATCAACCCATCCTCTGGCTTGGACCTATGGTACGATGCCATACTCAACAACGACCTATTTTAACCGACTGTAACGACATTCAGATAATGCGCTGATCCTATTCTACCCTGGGAAGTATTTTTGTAGTTAGTTATGTTGAGGAAAGGCCATGGTGGCCTATGCAAAGCCCCAGCAATGGAAGAAAGACGAAAGTGAAAGGCTAAGAGGAGAGGGAGATCAGATCCTGATAAATAGTGCTTCATTTATGTATGCGATTTTGTCTAAGGGGTATAATCAGCAAGAGTGCGCTGTAGTATAGATGAGAGTGATTACATTAGCACAAAGAAAGATAATTAGCCAACGTTAACACAGACCACTCCTAAGTTTCGATATCACAATGCATGGCAATTTTGCTGTATGAGTCTTCCTCTATGAATCCTGCACGAAAAATGCACTTTGATTTGAAACAGTCAATCGTTGTATATTGTAACTTGAAATGAATTCGTCCTTTGCAAGGCTTTCTGGGTACATCTAGGTAAAGGGCCATTTTCTGACACATAGACTGCTGCGTCGCAAACTCAATTTTGAGGGCAGCAGAAACCAGAGGCTCTCAGTTTTTCCCTGGGGTTGCATTTTGTGAGGTGGTTTCCCGTTGTCTTTCTCACCAATGGCGTTTTTATTGTGTCACGTGTAGGATTCAGCGTTAGCCCCTTTCGTTATGCGTCCACACGCTAAACCACTACACCACGGCACCGCACTAAAAGTAATAGACATTAGTAGAAAACTCTGAGTTTCATGTTTCTGCATCGTCAGATAGAGACATGATTTTTTAATATAGCGGCACGTGGTTTTACATACAATTCGCATGTGAGTCAATTTTATTTTCAAAGTGTAAGCCCGGATATGCTGGCGATGGCCTCGTTTGCGGCGATGACCAAGATTTAGATGGCATATCAACGCTTGGGGTCGACTGCTCAGTCAATGAATGCAAAAAAGTAAGTATCACATTTTCGCTTGTTTGGATTTATCTAAAAACGAATCATTTCATCCTTCCTATCCAAACTCCATCAAAATTTGAGGAAATGGTTCGATGGAAATGGCCTGAAGTGCGATACAAAGAGCATTCGAAATTCCGCTATCAACCGAATAGCGAGGAGTCCACGATGTTCTCGCTCGCGCCATGCCAGGGAGAAATTTCTTTTCTTGCTGAGGTGGAACATCAAACCTACCACCAGGTCCCAGTTGATTCATCGTACAGTACAACTTAACCGAACTGTGCTAACCATGCGATGCATCGGCGTGGACCGATGTCGAAGCAGGGACCTTAAAGATTTAAAGGCTAGGGCGCTCTACGGAACAAATAACTGGCTAAGATGTCAAAAAATGCCAAGTCAATTTTGCAGGTAACTTTTCTTGCAGTTGAAGATCCATTGAGCACATAGATGTAAACGCGACGGGAAATGGAAAATTAGAATCTTATGAAACGGGATTCTGTTTGGGCTTGCCACCCAGCGTCTGCTGGTAGATTTTATCTCACTGAGAAGCCGTACTTTGAAGACGGCCTTCGTCGTTATTTTATACATTTGTGATTGCTTGGGTAAATACTGGAGAAATGAGGAGGCTATACCTATCGATTAGTGTCATGGTCCTTCTTCTTGATGTTACAACACCTCGTGACGTATACACTTGGATTTAGAGAGAGCTATGCAATCTCCTTTCCGTGCTAAAGGGGGTTGGAGCAAGGGGGTTTTAGAGCCGGGTGCCCTTCCTGACGCTAACCATCGTTATAGGCGGTGGGCCTAGCCCTTAGTCAGCCAAGACTGTCTAGCTGCAAGGCAGCAACTGACAGGGTAGATGTTGAACCAGAAGCCTTCTTTGAGTGAAAGTCAAGTTGTAGTTAAGGCTTGAACCACTGACCATGGCTTCAGCGATGATGCAGTAACCTACCAGCAACCGATGCTCTCCAAGAGAAATTTTTATGTGTATATCGTTGACGGACACTGAGAAGCTTTCTTATCATCGAGCTGTGTTCGTACGCTCACTCTCGATGTGACCACACCTCGCGATACCTACGCCTGGAAGTACAGAGAGCTTGCGACTCTCCTCATTCTAAGTGAAAGGTTAGTTGAGGGTGGATTCGAACCACTGACCATAGGACCAACAACTCGTTGAGAGTGACAAAAGCATTGGGGCTTAGATAGCTATTTCCTCGAACGTCCCTACGAGGCAGACATCCCCCCTCTGAAGGTCTGATGGCCCCCTCGGATTGCACATGGCCTGAGTTTGAAGCCTTCGATCGTTTGAGACCCATCAGATGCAGAGGTAGAGCGGCCACGTAGAAGTACAGCGGAGTGCAGACAAGACAGCCGGTTTGAGTGTTGTGCGATTCGTGACAGAGATATTGACTAGATTTCCGCAACGCACCGCGAATGGCGAAGATCCGTGGTGAACGCGTCACCCAAAGGGAGAACAATCGCCATTTCTCGGCAGAACGTGGTGTAAGGCTGACTTGACGCGAGGGCGAAACAGACTTTGATGGTCTCAAAATATAGGGTGGGTGCAATCCGAAGACCTAACGTCATGCATCGCCGCATTACAAGGAGCTGTTCGCAATGGTAGTCTATCCGTTCATTCTTCCGCCAATTTCGTCATTTCTTTTCAGGACAATTGTCAATATGTCCCAAATGCAGGTCAGGAAGACAACGATAGTGACACAGTCGGTGACGTCTGTGACTCAGATGATGATGATGACAACGTTCCAGATTTAATTGTAACTATCAACCCATTTTTACATGCTTAATAGTTCAGAATTACAATCTGCAGGAAATTGCATTTGAATACAAAAAAATTTATAGTCGTGTTAAATTAGGGTCTCAATGTCTTCAGCGTGATAAAGTGTGTCGTCGATTTTCCCAGGGAGGGGGGATTATAGGGATAAAAAATACTTTGCAGGACAAAGCCCGTGCAAAGCTGAAAGTGTTATTTTCTTGGTCGAGGTACTATAATGTTTTATCCCCTGGAAGGTTACATGAGGAGTGAGAGAGGTTCTCTTAGGTCTGAATCTCACAGAAAGTTTCGAGAAATAGCTGATTATTTACGCGAATCCATTTGGAAGAATTGCATGTAATAATATGTGGCCATCGCTGTAGGAATTAAAGGAACCAAAATATTTCTGCTATGGCCGTGCCTGTTATATTTTGGAAGGGGGCTAGGCTTAGGGTCTATGGAATAGAGTTTGGTAAACTTTGCACTGTGTTATGCTTTAAGAAATGAAGCAAATCGGCCCAGTGCGAATTTGCATTTCTTTTATCGGCGGTAGTTGAGTGGACTTTTTGATGAACAAAAATTCATTGCCCTACCAGTATGTGGAAGCATGTGCACGATGAAGTCACGTGTTTATTCTAATGTGCAATGTTGAAATGAATGTTTCAATCGAAAACTAGGACAACTGTCCGTTCAGTGGTGGGAACGCAAGTCAAGTTGACAATGATTCAGATGGCGTGGGTGACGTCTGCGACAACTGCGTGAATGTGCACAATCCAGACCAGAGAGACACTGACAAGGATGGCATTGGGGACGAATGTGATCCAGATATTGATGGTGATGGTAAGTCAGCATGATTTATTGCAAACAGAGGCCGGTTGCGTGTCGATGAGAGCACGCTGCTATCATCTAGAAATTCCCCCTGGCTGGGTCTCACGCAAGCACCCGCTTCTGGATACCCTTTGTCGGTCCACCGAGCAGTGAATGAGCACATGCTGTGAAGCTCAGAAGTAAGTTTGAGGAAGGAAAGGAACTGGGACCCGTGATCTCGCAGTGATTTGGCTGAGGATTGTACGTCTTTAGCATGAAGCTGTCCAACGCTCGTATACAGCATTGGAATTAACATACGTTCCATGATTCAAAACGAGGGAAATCATTCATTTAGTCCATTGTTGATTCAATGATACTGTTTTCTGTGGAAATGTGTTGTCAACTGTAAAGTCAAATGATAAGATATTTCTGAGAGGCTGAACAAAAGAATTTCGCAAAAACTAAAACATTACCTTTGTCTTTTTCAATTGATAGTCTGTCATTACTTTGCGCTTTTAACAGGAATTGCAAATACCACAGACAATTGTAAATATGTCAACTCAACAAACACAGCAGATGGAGATAGTGATGGTGTTGGAGATGTTTGTGACAACTGTCCCACAACAGCAAATCCATCTCAGGTAAGTATCCTCACAGACTATTTGAACAGTTGGGACTTCTCCTACTAGGTCTTCCAGGGCATATGCTTATGTATTTTCCTTTCCTTCAATTTTATCAAACTAAAATAGCCCTGACCTGACCTGACCGGAACTGACCCGAGCCGACCTGACCTGACCTGACATGACCTGACCTGACCTGACCTGACCTGACCTGACCTGACCTGACCGAACCAATTTTGTCACGCCTAACACTTTCTAAGACCTCTTATTTCTAATTTACATTTGAGGACTTTTGTTCATCTTTGTTGTCTTACACCGGCCGTTATCCAGACTTTTATGCTTTGATGCACGTCGCACAAAGATATCCGCAACTTATGAGATTTGTACTTCCGCTTACCTTTGCATCATTGATGTTTTGAACCAATAAGCTCTTTTTGATCATCAATCTGCTATGACGTAGGTCGATACAAATCAGAATGGATATGGCGATGCTTGCGATCCCACAAGTTATGGAGACGGGTAAGGCGTTGAATCGTTTTGCTGCTAGATGGAATTATCAAAAGGGGACAAACTTAAATGGGTTGGGGAAAACAAGCTCATCAAAACATGACTTCCTTTTTCGTCGTTTTGGTTTTAAATATCATCACTAAAACTGCAGTTCCTGAACAACTTCCCTGTTTTTGCCTTATTCCTGTGAATGCTTGCTGTCTCAGTTCTTCTTCTCCTTGCATCAGTCCTACCTATCGCCTTAATGAAGGTAAGCATTCAAGTCCGTCCTTAATATATGAATCCCCGTTACTCCGTCTTAGTAAGTATACAAATGGAGAGCCCTCTGAAATACAGCTTAGTCTAAAGGGTTACCTATCTCTCAGTGTTGCTGTTGGTATCATGCAACTAAGCTGTTCATAGTCTGACATAGGGTACTACTCCATCTTACATCCAGGTACCCTTCTTTATACACACAAGCACAATTTGATATAATTGATAATTATTCCTGCATAATTGGGTGCGTCCCCAGCCTGGCAGCTAGGGTGCAAGGCGAAGAAGCGGAAGACTCTTCCTCTTTGCCAACTGGCTTGGGACAGGCAGTGGCTGGGTATATCAAGTCCTCACATCACTTTTCACGTCTCAATCAGGAAAGAAATCAAGCTACAATCAAGAGCTGCTTTGAAAATCTTCTTCTTTCGTTTTTGTTCGCTGGCAGGGATGGGGATGGTGTACCGAATTCGTTTGACAATTGTCCTGACTTGCCAAATGCTGATCAAGTGGATACAGACAAAGATGGGACAGGTGAGGCAGCTGTGTTGCCTTTTACATTGTATCTTTCTCGCAGCTCCGTTAAGTTTGTCCTAACAGCGTAAAGGAACTTCTCTGAAAAGAAAATCTTGCAAGTACAGCCTGCTTTTCATGCTCTAGATCACGAGCGTTCATCTACCACATTTCTTGATATATATATATATATATATATATATATATATATATATATATATATATATATATATATATATATATATATATATATATATATATGATGTTCAATATGACATATACGGTTATAATCATTAAATGAAATTAGTGAAAGTTGGCGAACATCGTTATCATCTGGAAATTAAGAAAGTCTATCATCTTGTCGGTTTGTGATAGACGAGGAAAGTTATTTTTGCCGACGTGAAGCGCCACACAGATCATCAGCTCCCAGATCGTTTAGAATGAAGCTGTCAGTTATGTAGGCGCTACGTGGCTCATTTCGGCTTCATTTGATGAAAATTAAAACGTAATGCTGAAAAACGTTTGAGAGAAAAACAGAGAATTTCAGTATTTTCTTTTGGGATTTTTGTAATTTTGAATTTTTGTGTTTAATCTTATGTAGACGTTTTACTTGTGGACTGATAACGAACTTTTTATAGGATTGTATGATATTTTTGACTCAAGTACTTAACTGTTAAGTTGACCTGAATTATCTCTTGTAATTAGCCATATTTTTGAGCCTACTATAAACAAATTGATTATGTCATATTATATATCATGTATTATGGGTCATCGGAAAGATTTAATCACCTGAACGGTACTACTCATACGATGATTTGATGTAAGAATTGGTATAAATCCCAGAGCCTTGAAGTTCCTTTTCGCGTGCCCGAACTCCTGAGATTCCAACTGGTGTCAGTGCTTTTATATGGTTCAATTCATTTTGTCCCGATGAATTGATTTTCATTTTTATTCATATCTTGTGCCTTATCCCTCACGCCTTCTTTCCTATCCTCTCCTGTCCATGTATAGGCGATGTTTGCGACAATGACAAGGACAACGATGGCGTCATCAATTCAAATGACAATTGTCAGTATGTCAGTAATCCATTGCAGAATCACACAAAGCTAACCTACGATCTCAACAGTACGTATAATCGATTTCATTCTCTGCAAAATCCAATCGAACTGCCTTCAAAATCTTTGGCATCTTCGGCCTCAAGATGGAACGTAAAAACGGCCTCTTTCTTCCAAGCGAAAACGCGGCAATAAGAAATGGCTGGTTTGTTTTAGATATAAATGGCCTTGTTCTTTCCTGAGATATAGAGAATTTGATTTCCGAACATTCCAGCTGACCTGTTTCAAGTCCACATGTTTGATTAACCTCATTTGATTTCGTTTCATTTTATTCTATGTTGTTTTACTTACACACAAGTTCTATTGAAATTGTAGATTGTTGATTTTAGATCACAGGGCATTTTGAGCACATAAAGCGGTTTGGGAAATTCCCCGCCAGCCCCTTCCATCGCCCCACCAGTTGAAAATTTATGCCCCACCAGTTAAATTCCCTTTTCCTTCTGTGAATTTTTTTTTACTTTTTTGCCTCCTCATTTGATCTGATGTGTTCACGAGCTGCTGTTGCACGTTTTCTCGCTCCGAAGGAACAGAGAAACTGAGAACTAGACTTTGGCATGTATAGCAGGCGAAAGTTTGTTACGAAATTTTTTAGAAAGGATGGACGCTTTTAATCATAAATTAGTAGCCAGTTTTTTCGTCCAAAGGTCTATAGCAATATTTTGAGGCTACTGTTGGCAGCCTTTTATCTGTGGATTCTAAAATGACCTAAATTGCCCTTTTATCAGATATACCTTAAAATATCCGCTAGTAAAATATCCTTTGAAAATGTCTTGTTACATAAGGAGAACAATGAAAGAAGTGAAGACTTTTGTTAATTTTAGACAAAGCCATTGGCGATGCGTGCGCATCTGACTTTGATGGCGACGGTGTAGCGAATGCGATCGATACATGCCCACTCACATCGAACATCCAAAGGACGTCGTTCGAGAATCACTTCTTAGTGGATTTCAGTCCAACCTCATCGACAGAGCCAAACCCCAAATGGAGAGTGACTAACAAGGTTTGTAAACGAGGTTTCCACTGCGTCTTTAATCCCCCAGACACGACCAGAGTCCTCCGTGTAATCACAGGCTGGAATGGTCCACTTGGGCAAAAACCATACTTCAGAAAGAGGGGAGTTTTTCAAACAAGAAACCCGGATGAATCGATGCTACGTCGCTTTGCTTGTAACTGGCACCGATCTCTCACTGCTCATTTGTAACCGTAACCAGAGGGGGCAAACTATATCAGAGTTTTCAATAGGAGGGGATAAAGAAGCACGCCCCGATAAAGACAATGTCGAATATTTTTAATCGATAATAATGATGATCATAACAATTCTTTTAAGGCTTCATTTTGATATGTATATATATAAATATATATACATATATATATATATTTATATATGAATATATATATATATATATATATAAATATATATATACATATATATATATATAGATATATATATATATATATATATATATATATATATATATATATATATATATATATATATATATATATATATATATACATATCAAAATGAAGCCTTAAAAGAATTGTTATGATCATCATTATTATCGATTAAAAATATTCGACATTGTCTTATATATATATTCATATATATATATATTATATATACATATATATTATTCAATATATTATATATACACATATATATTCATATACATATATATTATATATATATATATGTATATATATATATTCATATATTTATATTCATATTTATATGTTAATAGATTTAACTGAATAACCCGACCTCGTGGCATAAAAGAGTCGTTAAAGGGAATTAGTCTGAGTATGACACGTGATGAGCATGTGATCAAAGAAGAAACGCCCACGTGTCCAAGAGGCAGGCACTGTATGCCTCAAAAAATCCTGGAACAGAATGGTCAAACCGACAAACCGAGAATCTTCTCAACGCTCCATATTGATGTGTATCTTTTATATTCATCAGAAGATATTTATCTGCAGGGGAGAGACGTCGAACAGAAACAGAAAACTGCAAGACCTGTTATGCTCATAGGTACATTGCACCATTTATAAAAACAGTTTTAAAATGATTGATAAACACTGCTCTGCAATCCTTTTTTGACCATCTGCTGTTGAATCCCAAATTTATTTAAAGAAAGATTATTATATATGGGAAGGCAATGCCACATCCAGCCTTGGGATTTGTATCGATTACTTGGGTTTTAGGACACTGAGAACGCAAGCGTATGTAGCAGTTTCCTTGTGAATCCTGTGCTCTGATTGAATTTTGTTATTAATGCAATTCACTGTTCTTGGACAAGATTTTAGAACACCGAAGTTTTACCTCTGGAGCAGTGCCCTCGTCTTTCTTCTCAGTTTTAAATAACCTCATGACTCCGGTGTCTGGAGTCGGGTTTCCCAGTTGCTTAGTTGGAATTTTCTAATTTTTAGGCCAACAAAAATACGGTGAAGTTGAGTTTAGCGGAGCCTTGTATGTTAACACAAAAGACGGTGAAGATTATATTGGCATCGTTTTTGGGTATCAAAGCAATACGAAGTTTTACGTTCTGTCATGGCGTCATAAGAATTTGAATTTGTTAAATGATACCTACAAAGCTGCAATCACAGGAATACAAATTAAGGTGACTGATATCTTCATCCATTCATTCATTCATTCATTCATTCATTCATTCATTCATTCATTAACCTATTCATTTATTCACTAATCTATTATCTATTTCATACATTTATTCATTTACTCATTCATCAAATCATTCATCCATTCGTCTTTTTATTTAGCTGTTCAGACCTTCATTCATTCATTCATTCATTGATTCATTAACCTATTCATTTATTCATTAGCCTATTCAGTTATTCAATAATCTATTATTTATTCATACAGTTATTCATTCATCAAATCATTCATCCATTCGTCTGTTTATTTTGCTGTTCAGACCTTCATTCATTCATTCATATAATCATTTAATGATTTCTTAGTTCGTTCCTTCATCCATTGATTGATTGATTCTTTCATTCATTCACCCATCACTCTATTCATTTATCCATTTAGTCTAACATTCATTCATTCATTCATTCATTTATTTATTCATTCATTGCCATTGATCAATTAATTCTATCGTTTATTGAACAACTGATTCTTTTACTGATCGATTCATTCATTCATTCGTTTATCAAAACTTCGTACTGCAGCTGTGTTAACTCATCCACTCACAATGTTTGATTGGATTTAGTTTGTTCTTATATCACATGGAACATTTTACCTTCTTCTACCTTTCCTGAATCCTACAACTTGCTTCATTTTAAATCTGAAATCGATAAACTTAAATTTGTCTCCCTTTGACTCTTTGGCGGTTTTGCTTCACTATGGGTTGCATCATGAAAAGTTGATTGAAACATACGAGAAGTTATTACCACCAATTGAATATGCCCAAATAAATCTTTACGTTTGGTTTCCATGTATTAGCAGATGTTCTTCTTCTTCTTCTATCCTATATTCTAGAAGATGAAGCATTAACAGATATAATTGCCAATAATTCATTAAAGGTTCGAATAAAGTTTGCTCAAAACCTTTTTATCTTCAGCTGGTCAATTCAATCCAAGCAGGAAACTCTGGCCCTGGTACAGCCTTAAGCAATGCCTTGTGGCATTCTGCTGATACCACTGATCAGGTATGCATTTCCTTCGTTTTTTAGGTATGGGAATTCTATTTCAATGCATCTCGCAATAAATTTTCTTGCACTTGTCTTCGACCGTGCCATAGTGTTGCGGCCTAAATGTACATACGCATAATGCAGGTTTTTCAAAAGATACTACTCAAGGCTTCGAGTTAATTCTAAGGAAATGTAATTTTGAGGTTCATTCCAGTTGCTGTCCTCAGCGATGCTTGTTAAGCAAATCTTCAGAGTTTTAAGAATCAATTTTAAGAAACATTTTTTAGTATGGTGATCCACCGCTGGAAAAGTATCATTGTCGAAGGCAACTGGAATAAGCCTCAAACTCCACTAACTTCTAAGAAAATTGAGTTCGAGATTCATTCCAGTTGCTTTCCTCAACGATAGTTTTCCAGTGGTGTATGGTTTTTTTTTTGCAAAACGTGAAACTGAATTGATTATGCAGCTTTGTTTTAGAAGTTCTCTTTCGTAGAAATCTCGAGCTCTGTCTTAGGTTTCTGCCACGCTGGTTTTAAGAAATCTACTTCCCATGAAAGAAAATGGAACCCTATCTCTGGTTTTTGCTACATCAAAGAGAAACTGTGCTACGCAGTTTCATTTAAAAACTAATTTCCCTATCAAAATAACACCGCATCTCTGGTTTCTATTTAAGCAAAAATGGAGTACCCCATACAGTTAGTTTTGCTCACAAACATAGCTTTCGTCATTCTTTATCTCGTAGGTGAAGATGTTGTGGTTTGATCCTTCCATGCGAGGCTGGCAGCACCGTACCCCATATTCATTCAACCTTGAATTGAAACCATCAATCGGAAGAATGAGGTAGTCATAGAAATGGGTTAAAAATTTTATAAATTAAGTGGCATTAATTGTTGATCATACTTAATCTTCATTATGCATGCAAACTCAACGTAGAAGTGTAGAAAGGCAAAGGTACTTCACATTGTTTGAAGGGGGAAGGATGGCTGGTAAGATGAGAAGATGAAAATAGGTCCATTCCCAGAAGAGGAGAAAGTGCCGTGTATTCCACAAATACGTTGCGATAGTTTCACCATTAATTTCCCTTTAGCTTAAAATCGTCACAAGAGGAGAAATTTTTGATGAAATGAGTTCTAATCTGAATCAAATTAGATTAAGATTCTATTGAGAAGCAAATCAGATTAATTTTGCAGCAATGACTCACTCAGTACTGACGGCGCTTGGTAGCCCTCTTGATTTCCTCAATTTTGCAACCTGCTATCTTTCAAATCTAAGATAAATAAACTTGATCTGATCTCTCTCTCCTCTTAGCATTTCGATTTCACCTTTCTTCCTTTGTTAGGGCTTTTTCCAGGCTGCCATGACCTTTCCTCAACACAACTCACTAAAAAAACGGAGCCAATGTTTGTTAGGTAGAGGGGAAATCTTAGCTTAACTGCCACCTTAAATGAGGAGAGTTCGTAGCTCATTGTACTTCCTGGCATCCAGGAATCATGAGCTATGGTTACATTGAGAGGAAGGGCTTGAGCCCTACTCGATAGCCATAGCCTCTTAGGGTCGTATAATCTACCTTATGGTTCTTGAATCACACGAATCTTGAAATGACGTCACGTTATGAGAAATGACCAGGACACTGCTCGCTAAGCCTTAGTATCGTAAAATCTATCTTATGATGCATGAATATTTAAGAATCTTAAAATGGCGTAAGTTTTATGAGAACGGACCAGAATACTGCTTATGGGGCACAGCACCCCCCAGTCTTCAGAACGGTCATATTTTGTTACCAGTTAGAACTATTATGCCACTATACGTGAATAGTTAGAATGAAAAGTGCAAGACTGCATTTTCAAATTTTTCGATATTCATAAGAAACTCTAAAAAAGAAAGGAAAGGTATCTTTAAAAACCTCTTTAGAGAAATCCCTTGCCTCCCCGTTCTATTTATAAATCGTTCTTACAATTTAACTGATGTTTGTTACAGATTGATTGTGAACCAAGGCAAAGACCTGTTTGTTGATTCAGGGTATATCTACGACACAGCAATTAACGGAGGAAGACTGGGTTTTTACACGTATGGCCAGCATGAAGTCATTTGGTCAAATGTCAAGGCTCGATGCAAGGACAGGTATTGAAATGCAATTACGCAATGGCATAATCATCCATTGGCATTGCTGTTCCACGCTTTATCTTTGTTGTTCCATCTTTCCACCTGTTCTCATCAAGGGTAATGAACTGGACGCTTCAACTTCTTTCATGCCAATTTATCTTTCTTTCTCTTTGTCCAGTTTTACTCGGAAATCATATTTTCATTCCATTGCTAAAGATGCATCTGTAAAGCATGGTTTTTCCTCCAGAGCTAGTGTGTTTTTCCTGTCTCCTCGGTCTTTTCCTTTGCCGTTGGCAATATCTATCTGATGATTTTGCATTGATGAACCAGGCAATTTAATAAACTTTTAGGGAATTCAGCATTTCGAATTCTCCTTTTCAGATCAAACCAGGCTCTTCTGTTTGATGGAACTAATGATTATGTTTCCTTGCCCACCATTCAAACACTAGGCATCACAGAGAGGTTAGTGATGTCTTACTCATCATTATGTAATGTTCATCATTCTATATCTATGTATTGATTATACGTATTTCTATGCACATGCATGTATTAGATATGTTCAGACACGCACACGCAGCTTCTTGCCATCTCGTTCACACACACACACACACACACACACACACACACACACACACACACACACACACACACACACACACACACACACACACACACACACACACACACACACACACACACACACACACACACACACACACACACACACACACACACACACACACACAGATATATTCATATCTACTTCAAAGTGTTATGTAAATATAGATATATATGCCGGCAGCTTTGGACTGAAGAAAATTCTTTAATTGGAGCCGAATGAGCATCTAGTAAACATGCCCATGACATGACATGTTGACATGTCCCATAATGTTTGGTAGGCTAAGATAATCTTGATATACTAATATGATATACGCGAGTATGGAACACGGTTTTGTCTCATTGTGTTTTTCTTGATTTAGTTTTACTCTAAGTGCCTGGTTGAAGTTATCTGCCGGCTTCCCCTCAAGCAACATGCCGATATTATGCAGTTTGGATTCCACACTTTGCATGTACCTTTTGAATGGGTATGTTTTGATTTATTCATCATCATGAAAATAACCTGCAGTCGGAATTATTTACTCGATCTTCAGATAATTTTTTCAATCAAATTTGCGTCATTTTCATTTGATCGCATCAATGCATTTTGTTATAAGAATAATTTTCCCAATATTTTTTACTTCGGATCCCAAAGTAGTTCCAAGAATATAGACAAATCAAGCTTCGCGAACGATATCCTGGTCCTGCGAGCTTGCGACTGTCCCAAGTGAAAATCAAGCGCTGTCTGCGTTGCATGCTCGATTTCGAGCGTAGCAGAAACCAGAGACAGGTCTCTGAGTTGTCATAACCAATAGGTTTTAATATGGGTATATTCATAAGTAAAGTATTGCTATAGGTGTACTGCATAGCATACTCGATTTCGAGCGAAGCAATAGCCATAGACAGGGCTCTGAGTTTTCTCCAGGGAAGTGAACTTTATGAGGTGGTTTCCCGTTTTCTTCCTCGCCAATGGTGTTTTTTTATTGTGAGACGGGCATGATCCGAACTCACAGACCCTGTGTTCTGAGTCTGCAGGATTCAACATTACACCACGGCACCACAGTACAGTACAGAACGCAACCCGGGGCGGTTAACGCTGTGACCAGGTTCAACTTCCGCCTATTTGTTATTTCACCAAACAGTTAGCTTCTGCATCTTCCTGGCACCTGAGAGGATTTGTTTTACGATTTTAGAAAACTCAATGGGAAACTTGGTCTGGTGAATGTTCAAGGTGCAACAACGCTTTCTGTAGACACGTGGCATCATGTGAACCTCAGGTTCAATGCGCAAAGTTAGTACATACAAAGAAGCTTGAATCATGCCATATCTTGAAAACGCCACTGCATACAATTTTTTTTTTTTTTTTTTTTAGTGGGTTATGTTGAGGAAAGGCCATGGAGTCGTCGTCATCATCTGGTGCCGTACGCTTTTGACGCGTGTTTGTGACTATGCGGCTTAAGGCTCGGCGATCCATGGCCAGCTCCCCCAGCTCCTTCTCGCCACCCCTGATCCAGTCATGGATGCTGTGGATCCACTGGGGTAGGGGGTCTCCTGTGCGCCTTCTTCCCCTCCATCCATCCTTCTACCATCAGTTTTTGGAGCCGAACGCCGCCCTGACGTGCCCAAATACGTCGGCTTCATCTTTTCATACACAATGCAAAATTACAACTTAGATAAAGCAGGGGGAATTAGTTAACTATGAGAAGGCAACGAAGATATCGACGTGAAGACAACATGCAATCGTCAGCATCCTTCCGTCTGCACGAGACGATGGAGTAGCGTTAGAGTGTCCTCTCCAGTGGAGCTACGTAGCCTGGGCAGGGTGATGGAAGACGAGCTGCAGTCCAGGCAGCAAGCCCCCCTCTCCTTGCGGCCGGTGGATCCAAGGGAACGATGAGTGTCGATACTGCTTGTGCACCAACAATGTCACAAGAGTTGCCGGAGTGGCATTATCTTCTGAAACCACCTTCGTTACTCCAGCTCCTGATTTTCTGTTGGCGTACACTGCCGTAGCCTTTTCCATAATGGGTAAACTGCAAGGCAGCAGTAGTATGATATCGTATCCCTGATTTGGGAGGCTTATGGGTACTGCACCTTGCCCAAGTGTGGCCCAGCACAGTGGTGACTAAGGGGTAGTGACATTCGTCCCCACGCCTTTGAACTCCCGAACCAAGGTCTCACCACTGGGTGCAGGTCATCTTTATGGTCTGTACTTGTTTTCAAAGCAAAAGTTGTAAGTTTACAACAAAAACTGTCAATGGATCAAGAACCTAGGATTTTAGGAGGTATCTTATCCAAGCATTTGTTTATATGATTGATTCATCAAACAGGCAATGTACTGGAGGCATCATGTAAGCCGTTCTCAGCTGAGTTTCTTGAGAGCGTGAAAAACCAGGAACTGTTTATGTCTGAGGATGTGATGCTTTTGTGGTATACCATATCCAAGGTCATTGTCGTATAGGTCCTTGCTGTTGAAGACCTAACATTTCTTTTAGAAGTTTGCAGGCCGATTTTTTGATTGCCTTAAAAATTTCTCGTATTTTTAATGCTTTTCATGCCGTATTTTAGTTCACGAATTGGAAATCTTCCTGAATGCAACATCCCAAGGGAAAATAATCGGAGTGAAGCCAAAATTATGGGTAATGCCTTGATATTATTTCACTTAAATTTAATTTTGACATGTTAACATCTCTTGTTGCTATCCTCTCGTTATTTCTCCTGCCAAACAGTTGCAATCGTGACTCGGTTTTGATGTCGTTCTCCTCACTGTTCAAGCTCCGAATTGTAAAAATCCTTTTTGTGCGTATACCGTTTCATTCCACGTGCTTCTAAGCTCTGGAATTCTCCTTCGTCTTCTTCTGCAATCCCTAAGAAGTTTGACGTGTTCTACCTTTTAAAAAATGTGTCATTTCGTATCGAATATTGCTCTCTGGAATCCAACTGACAACCCATGTGTTGCGAGTCAACTTTCTTACTCTCTTACAAAAGAGTTATCTCCTGTACCCGGTACATATGCTAGCCGCACACACGATGAGGATTTTGTTGAGCCAGTATTCCACCATTTCCTTTTTTGCAACTGTCACTATTTCTTGTTAATGCGCGTGCCTGGAATTGCTGAGACGGACGTGAGCAAATGACTCGCGAGGCAAAAAAATGTCAAACCAGTTTGATGGTTGAAAGTTCGAATCGTGAGTCAAAATGCTCACAGAAAAGGCGCCGCATATGGTGAATATTTTGCTGAGCAACGTGGCTCACCGTCTGCGGCTAGCATTAGGTGCGATTCTTTTATCTCTAAATCCTAAAAAACACCTACGTTTCTCTTCTCTCAGCCTTCACGTTTTGAACTCTCTTGGCTATGCATGTTAAAAGTTGGCAATATTTCTTTTCGTTTTGACCACACACGTGAATAATAAAATAGTAATTTATATAATATATATGTAATATATAACATATAATAATGAGACAAATATTTATACAGGACTTACACTTCAGCTGCTGCTGTTACCGATATTTTGCTCCGTGGGGTATCGTCCTTTAAATGTAGTTAAGTGTTTTGTAAGTTGTGATATAGGAATCTCGTCCTTGTATGCATTTGATCTTAAATCTAAGAAAGTGCGTGTCCTGTGTTTGTTGGCAGTTATCAACGGTGGTTTTTACGTTGTTTGGACTAAAAATTTAATGCTGCTCAAATCGAATGTCAATCGCTTTCCAAAATCTCCTCTCTGGCGAATTGCTGACTTCTTCCGTGGTATCACTTGCACGTTTAGTCGCCTTTCTGACCTGACCTTTCTGACCTGACCTTTCTGACCTGACCTTTCTGACCTGACCTTTCTGACCTGACCTTTCTGATCTGACCTTTCTGACCTGACCTTTCTGACCTGACCTTTCTGATCTGACCTTTCTGACCTGACCTTTCTGACCTGACCTTTCTGACCTGACCTTTCTGACCTTGCTAGGACTGAAATTTTACACCGTGAGCTAACGTAGATGTTCTCTATCGTCAGGGCCCGAGCGAGGCTCTTTACATGGGAAGAAATCTAGACAAGTATTTCAAAGGGGAATTGGATGAGGTATTGTCATTATTCAACAGTTCCTATTATAATTTATCTTTTGTCATTCTTCAGCAATTAATTCTTCTTAGGAGTCTGAGGGAAGCATACAAGAGCTAGCCGAATAGCTCACATCTCATTGAACGCTTTTCTCCGCCATACACATTTTACCTCAGCTGTATCTTTAGTATTTTATGTAAATATATTAAATGTATTATATCAACCTCAATTTTACAAATTTTGTATTTTTTTTAGTAAATTATGTTGGGGGAAGGCCATGGTGGCCTATACAAAGCCCCAACAATGGAAGAAAGCAGAAAGTGAAAAAAGGCTAAGAGGAGAGGGAGATAAGATGAAATTAATTGATCTTAGATGTGAAAGAGGGCAAGTTGTAGTATTTGGGAATGGAAGAATATGATGTGCTTGTACATTATTGTATATATCTATATATATTCAAATATATATCTTTATCAAAATGTAGTGTATTTCCCTTAACGGGACTGATCATTTTTTGGACGATAATAACCACAGTTGATTGTTCTACGACACAATTTTAATTCAATGCTATCAATTTTTCTTGTCCTTAGGTCGCAATCTCGCACTTGGCACTTAAGGATGCTGAAATCTCATCTTTCATGAAGTTGGCTGGCTTGGAGTGGCCTAAGCATCAGAAAATTGTACGCGCGCATTATACTTTTGATCAGCTCTCTGGAGTCGTCTTGCCTGATTCAAGTGGCAGCAGCCATAACGGAACCCTAAACGGTGGTCCAAAGTGGATTGAGGTTAGCTCAGTTCAGATTGTGATACGATTTTATTGCTGCCCTGTTGTCCATGATAAATCCCATCTGATGATAACATTGATGATGACGTTCACCCCTATACCCTAGATCTCTTGTTCAGAGTAGGCTTCCAACTTACGTCTTCGGATATGTTGACTCGATAGCACAGTTTCCTTTATTGGGGCTTTGTATAGGCCACCATGGTCTTTCCTCAATGCAACTCACTAAGAAAAGAAGAAAAACGACAGGAAATATAGCAGCATCCAGTCCCCCTTTTCAGATGACTTTTAGAAGTGTCCTGGCCATTCTTTTTATATCACCTATTTTGGGCCTCGAGTTCGCATCTTCACTTTCACTGCCTGCAGGGGACAGAAATTGATTGCATGATGCATGGTTGTCACCTGTTAACCAGCCTGCTCTCTCTTTGTCCAGAGTTCAGTTGACAAGACGCGGTTCCAGGCAGCTCACCCAACCAGTCGAAGACGCAGAGACGCAAGAACTGGGTATTTTCATGAAGAACTCTAGTCTACATTTATATGACTCTTTCCTTCCCCTGGACGTGGCATCTTCCATCAACTTGCCTGTTAGTGAAAAGGACCCTTCAACTCTTTGGTGAGTTATTTGAAAAGAGAAGGGAGTAGGTCAAACATTTTAAACAACACGTTTTCTAGACGAACTTCCCAAATGATAATGCCTGTATTTCTTCAAATGTATTCTAGATTTCGCAAGGTTTAGTTCTAGTTCTTCACACCAGCAAGGATTTATCATAATAAGGGATCTTGTTTACCCACGGTAAACAAACGACAGGTCATAGGGTGTTTTAAAGTATGTTTTTGTTGCTAATCAGGATCAGAAAGTCATGCCATTAAGCTTTGTTCTAAACCAAATAGGGATTTATGATGGTAGAGTAACAGTGGTTAGGGTACTTGGTTGAAAACAACTGTAGGCAGTTTGCTATAGAGCCCTTGCTAAGCATGCACCTCAAGAGCTCGGTTTCCTCGCCAGAACCCGCGTGTTTTTCTCATCCTCTCACCTTCTAGCTATATACAAGTCCCAAATCCGTCCTTCTTTAGAGTACTGCTCCCACGTCTGGGGTGGCGCTCCAAAATCTACTCTCTGTCTTTTTGACAAAGTCCTGTTCAATGCCATTCGTCTCACCAACAATCCTAACCTCACCAAATCTCTCCAACCTCTTTCCCAGAATCATTGGCTATTAGTAATTGCACCGGCGAATCATCTTGGGAACATTTTGAAATGTTTCATCGTCATTTTTCTCAGTCCATTTTTTTACCGTATTGATTTTCGAATGGTTTTATACAACACTGGACGTAGAAAGCATATTTAACTAATTTATATAGAGTGTATTTTGTTTGCAAGGCACTTGGTAACAGTATGACACAAATTTAAATAGACTGAGAACTAATTAAAGCTTTGCTTTTTATGATGCCATTTTTCCCTTTATTCTATCTCAAAATATATAAAATCTTAGCATAGAGACAGTGAAGAAACCTCCACGTTAGTGTCCCTGGATATCGACCGCCAAAACTGATCTCGACTCATTTTTGTCGGCTCGCAACCGATCCTGCAACCACTTTTCCTCAAAGCACATTTGAAGGAAAGACTCGATAAAGAACCAGATAGAGAGAGAAAGAGAGAGACAGAGTAACCTGTAGTTTAGAGTTTTTAGTTTTATAACATAATCGTTAGCTAAAGATATACTGGTAAAACCTTCACAAATTTGGCATGAATATGAATCTTCAAAATGGATGGTTTTGCATTCAAATTTATACCAATTTTTGTTAAAATTTTACCATTGCATGTTTACCTGGTGAACATGAAAATGAGGGTTCTACACTAAACTCCAAGTCTCTCTCAGGGTCTCTCTCTCTCAGGGTCTCTCTCTCTTTCCCTCTCTAATCTTCTAATCGCTCTAGTTTCTATGAATTAGCACAATTGATTACTTTAACATCTTTTAGGAAAATTCACATACATAAGTAATATAACCTTGTCAAAGATACTTCTCGAAAACATTACCTTGACATTTTCGCTAGAAATTCTACGTGAGTTCAAAACAAGCCAGCCGACGGAAAAATTCAGCCCAAAAATATTGTTAGTATTTTTTACTTCATAAGAAGAATAACAGGTATAATCTTAAATCCTCAAAAGACATGGGGGACCTTGATTTTTAAAATGGGGTTGGAAAAACTACCAATGCTTAATATTACGGGGCTTGAGGTAGAAGGGAGTTGGAGCATACGGAGATGGTAGTAAAGTAAACATACATGGTGTTATTCGTCTGCAGCTTTATAATCAGAAGATTAACTCCATCATCTTATTTCCAGTTTCTTTACAATGACCATACATTTTGGAGCAGGTAAGCAATTTTGTTTTCTCCCCCTCCCCCCCGTACAATGTCCGCCACGTATTAATACCCTGTGCGTGGTTCCCGCCTCCCTGGGTCCCCCGAGGCCGCACCTTGGATACGATTCATTCATCACATTCAAGCGACCTTAAACAACGCTGACTTCATTCTTTCACCTTGAAATGGAAAATGTTTAAAAGATCTATCCATGAAAAGAACAATTTAAAAACATTAGTAATCGAGGCAAAAATTTGCATTGAGCCCCCCTCCCTGAAAAACTTCGACTTCATTATTGCTTACCTCTATAGATTAAGAAGATTTATGAAAGAGAGAATCAGGTTGACCCCCGATATGCGACAAGACCTTAAAGGTCATCAAAGATTACCAAAGGTCAATATCTGGATATCTACTCCGCACGATATATCAAGTATGTATGTAGCCATAAACCTTAAAGCAATGCTGCAGGGGACTTTTTAAACCAATAAAAAGCCGCAAACGACTTTGAGAATTAGTGATACGGTTTCAAGCGCTATTTTTTCGTGGCTCTAGAGGCTTGGGGTAGCACGTCCTTTTGTTTTCATGTAGCAACTCTTTTGCTTGGCTCTTACAGCAATGGGCATGGATGTTTCAAAGCAATACGGAGACTACGCTAATCACCATTGCAATACTAACGCGAAGCTCCCGAGGAAGAAGTCAAAATCTGGACTAGAAAAATAGTAAAAGAGCAATCCACTCGGGGAAATGGTTTTGCATCCCTTGTATTTGCGCTGTATCGGGTGGGTTTACACAGAATATTCCTGGTACCTAAATCAAATGTCAAACATTTCTAGCTCTCTTGGCTTCTTAATCCAAACCCCGAATCCTGAGTTTTTAAACTGTTTATTCATTACTGCCTTCGCCTCTTGGAATCTCAATGCCTTTTCTTTCATTTCGCGGTAGGTTTCAAATGTTAGAAGCCTCTTCAGACGCTCATCTTTAGAACAAATCAATTTAAACTGCTTTAACATCGCCGCCTTACAAAGCCTTGACGGCGTAGGAGCAAAACCAGTGCGGCTAAGACAAGAGCCTGTCCTCCCATCCGTCACCTCGATGCCCGAACTCCCAAGAAACCAATTGACGCTAAGATTATTGGTTTTTTCAGTTCCTCTGGGTGGATCGTACACGGTGACTCTTCCAAGCGAAGGATGGTTCAAGGAATAAGGCATTGGGAGGAACCCGTTGATTGCAGATTCCTTATCCAGCCGGCAACACATTGCCCTTGCCAAGTGCCCGTGCTCGTAGAGGTAGCCAATGGTCAGTGAATCGAAATAGATTGGCTCGATGACGTGACTGAGAAGCGCGCCTTGCATTCCAAGAACATTCCATTTGATTATTTTGTCACTGCAAGACATCGTGCGCAGCCGGCACCCTCTTTTGATGCCGTCCCACGTTTGGGTTCCTTCATTTGCATCGATCGGAATCGTCCCCTCTCCATCTTCCACTTTCGTTCTTAAGACACCCTGCTGCCTGGATGTGTAGAGGGGAACGTGATCGCGCGAGGTGGTGCTTACACCTCCTGGGTCTATCGTTGTCGAGTCTCTGTCAGAGAACAGAGCACCATCACCACAGGGGGCAGTGCTGATGTACAAATGCCAAGTGAGATCATCTTTCACTTGTAACTTTCCACCTTGACCCCCGGATGTGAATATTGATTCTTTTCGCGAATAGTAGTTGCCCAACTCTGCATAAAGATACTTCAGAAATGCCCTTCTACATATTATCTCTGCATGGGAGTCATTGACGGTTGTTCCATTTAGGGACAGTCTGTCGCCGGTTAAGCACCGGTTTCCAGTACCAATCGACACAACTTCTCCGTCCGCCGAATACCTTTTCTTTACGATTGCAGCAATGACCTTGCGACCGGCAAACTTCTCCTGCACTTCTGCAGCATGGGTCGCGAAGGCGGAATGACTCAACTTGGCGATTCTATCAAAATGCGTCCACCCTTCTTTTGATTCCATCTGTGGCGGCAGTGCCACATTTTCTTGCCTGCTCAAAATCTCCCTCAGTGCTACATCAGCTGCCTCCTTTCTTGCATCCTTCATGTTTGCTGCAGACACTGCATTGTACATTTTCCCATCTAATTGTACGGCAACAAGAAATCTGCGAGGACCACCCGATCTTTCATGTAAGAGTTCATACGAAAATGGGATCTGATTCTTTTGTGCGTATTCGTTCAAGGCACTGACTGGGTTTTTGTGCAATGCTGAAAATGTCAAACTAGACAGTTCTCTCGGTCGTTCGTCCTGTCTTTGTTTTACGCTATGAGAAGTGAAATCTTGTCCTCCTTGCTGCAGAGTGCTCTCTAGGAATTGTTGTGGTGGACTGGTCTCTTCCTCTTCCGCCCATGAAAATTGCCTAGCTCTGCCATCTGGTTGGCTGAGCCGTGGAGCTACACCTACATTGCTACCTTGTCCACTGGGTTCTTCGTTTTGCTGCCCAGATGGTTGACACTCTACTGGATGATATCCCTGTTTGCACCACTCATTTTCAACGTGCCTTCTGTGGCTAGTATGCGGTGAATGCCTTGGAAAATTATTTGGCACCTGATGACCACTGGTTTCTGGCACAGATGATGCAAGATTCCACGCAGGGGGTTGCATGCATGTCTTGATAATTATGCCTTTTCTTTCCATATCATAGAGAGTTGGGTTAACATCCTTCTTCGTTTTCCGGTTTACCCCCTTTGCAATCTCTAAAGTTGCCACTGGTCTGTTGAACTGTTTCATAAAAGCTAAGATTTTAATAGAAATTTCTTCTTCTCTCTCATTTGCATTTCTATGAGACTTGTCACCAACAAGCTCAATCTCAACCTGGGGTGGCTCTCCATAAGGGGCACAATCTTTTCCTTGTATTCCAGACTGCCTACCGTATGTAAGGCTATGGTGGCTTAAAGAAGGGTTCATGTTCTCTCTCTGATAATGACTTTGGGGTCTGTATCCATAATCATTAGACTGTCCATAGTAAATATTTGCTATTACCGTTGTTCTAGGCCCCACTGGCTTGACTATTTCATGAGGGGGCCTTGGAATAGAAGAGGCCGAGTGTGCATAGGTGTCATGTTGAGCATTGCTGTCATGGTGCCTTTTCCCAAAAGAATGGTCCCAAGGGTGTTTCTGGATTGCTGGCCCCTCTTCCTCTTGCAACGGTTCCATTTCAACATCGTGGTTAGAACTGTCATATGTTGCAGAGGCATTTCCCTCAGATGTCTTCATATGTTTCACAGATGGTTCAATGCCACCAGTTTCATTAGAGCTTTGATGATGCAAGGGTCGCTCCATAACATTTGCGTTATGACTTTCCCCTAAGGTGTTTCTGACGGCATCACCTTTAGCTGCACATTGCCAAAGGACTAGCTTTCCTCTGACAAGTCTGTTAACTATTCCATCTCTTTCAAGGCTGTGAAGTGTTAGATCAAGCTCTTGTGTTTTGAAATAACCAATCCCGCTTGAAACTTCAAATGTACTGCGAGGGCTTGTTGAATGTTGCAGGAATTGCAGTGCTTTGTCTTTCAGAGACATATTTTCCTTCCTTTCCTAAAAAGGAAACAAAATGCATGCAGATCAATAATGGGGAAATACAACTCTTTTTTAAAGCCCACCACCAGATCATAGACGCTTCTAGCAAAAATGAGTCCTATGAGCAGTCAGAAACATATTTTTGAAACAGTTTACAACTTTTTCAAAATGCTTATTTCCATTAGATAAATCAGAACAATTAAAGGATACAAAGTAGATACAAATAAAATCACGCTAAATGGCAATTTGACTGGCTTACAATAACCATATTTATTTGAGTGCAACGTGCACGTGTGTATAACATGCACCCTCAGTTTTCGATTAAAAATTGGTATAAAATCCTTTTTTGTTTTTTCTTGCTCAGAACAAGAATTGCAAGGGAAAAACGCTGTTGAACATGAGCGGCCATGAGAAAAATCATTTATTGACAGCGTACACTAAAAACACAGTACCGAAATGAAATTTTCAATATCATTTAAAATTCTTCAAAGTCGGATTCATCCCCAGATGAACCAAAGAGCTTTCTCCATTCTACCCTCGTTTACAATGCTCAGCCCTAACTTGAGTTCTGTTTTAGGCAGAAAATTTTGCACGTTATACTCAAATAAATATGGTACTAACAACATTAAGAAACAAAAATAGCTATAATAAGCAACTTATTCAAAGCTGGCACTCCATAGCTACATACATCACTAGAGTACTAGAGCTAATTGCTGAAAACTAAACCAGTTAATGAATACAGTGCACACGATATACTAGCTCTGTAATTCCAGGCGTAGGAATCCCAATGTGTTATTTGGTCGAGAGGAAGGACTTGAAACCTTCTTGATAAGCAGTAAAGCTTCTCAGTGATCACAAATCTAGCTCCAGATTCTAGATAGAAATCATACAGAAAGTGCATAACTTATTTCATGGACGAAATTATTACTGACTTACATAGGCCTAGCGATTCAAATGCGGTCTGACGATTCGAACAGAAACGGCGCTTCAATGTGGCTCTACTGAATTTTTCACAGATGCATCTCAGCCAAAGAATCCCACTTTTGATGATTAATCAAACTTTTTTAAAATCGATTTACAACTGATAAATCTTTTGTACTTCTCTAAACATGCCGATAATTCATGCAAACACGGATACTTGGTTCAATGCAACTCTAATAACTTTTCCACGAGCGTACCACGCTCCCAACCAAGGCTTTTTCATTAGCCCAAGTATAGTTCTGGGTGTCATTTATGTTCGTTTTACGACTTCTAATAATTTTACATACGGTGCAAAATTTCGATTTTTCGTGAAAACACTGCTACTGGGGGTAAATGTAACCCTAATAACTTCTCTCGCGTGCACACCATGCACCCAAGACAATGATTTATCACTATTTTGAGTGTATTTTTAGGTGTTATCTATGTTCTTTTCTCGAATATTGATCATTTTGGCAACATTTGGAGCCGTTGAAATCGGGGGTAGCCAGGCCTATACAAGTCAGTAGAGATCATTACCTGAACATAATACATATGTAATCCTCATACGTCATTATGCTGCCATTAAAATTGTCTACATGCTTTAACAGAGATTCAAGATTGCTAATAAACAGCCTGTATTACAAACCTTCCGTTGTTCAAGTCTGATTTCAATTGCAGATAGAGTTTAGTTTCGTTTTCTAAACAGGCAGCCATATTTATTTTGGTGGTAACGAGGCTATTACGCCAGCACAGCTACCCCCGCAGCATTCAATATAGCAACAGACAGTTGGAAATCCTGGCCTGAAAAGGATTCTAGCAGTGGAGCACAGTCAATTGAGGGCTCTAATCTCCCGACGTCTAGCCTGTGATCCTGGTTCAACAATTAAACTTATTAGGAACAGAGGGCTTCAATGTTTTTCAATCGTGTGGAAAATACTGCAACGAGGTTTATTGTTTGTTGTTCGGTAAGATAAATTTTCTGAGCAGGGGTATCATTGTTTTCATGCAGATTCGCCGCTATTTGCTCATGAAATCCAGTGGAAGAAGCATTTAAACATTGCTTGTTGCACTTTGAATGCATGAAAATGCAAACGTATTGCATACCGGAGAGGATTAGGCATACGGTATAGCTTGATATTGAAATCTTGATTCGGGGAAAAGTTTTGCCATAGGGAAGTATGAAGATGGAATTGCAGTACGAGGTCTATAGTTGCAAAAGTGCCCCATTCCTGTCTCTGTAAATACAGAAGGTTGCAACAAAAGTGCCAAAGAGGTGTTTCAGCGGAGTGCAGAGATGCAAGGAGTACCAATTGTAGTTGCAGTTAGGGTAAGATTTTCTATCATCCAAGTGTATGCTCAGTTGAACTCCATGAATTTCCCTTAATTGCCAATTAGCTTTCTAGGCATGATATTTTAGCTTTAAATGTTATCCAGCTACTTTTTTGCATTTTCTTTTTAACTGCATTATCCCAAAGGACATCTTTAAATGGATGCCTTTTGTGCTTATGGGGAAAAGCAAGCTTGACACATATGAAGGATGCTTAATCTGTGAGAATTTCAGAATTCCTAACTTTAGGATTTATATTTCTTCAAGAGAAATATTGCAAAGATCTTTTCATGCTGCAAAATGGACATGAGTAGGGGTTTTGTTGTAAAACATCAGCTTTATGTCTAAGAGCCAACACAGAATTTTGCCATGCTGAAAAGCTATTTATCATAGACTTGTTAGTGAATCAAACATTTTAACTTTGCCCAAGTAAAACTGCTAATTGTTCTGGGTACATCTAAGGAAATAAAATTTAGTAAGCCTTACCTTGTATGCTGCGAAGAATGATTACTGAAAGCTGAACTGCTGAAAAGGAAGAGCATTTTTAAGCTAAACTGATATGACAGAATTATTTATGTCAACTGATTGAGTCCATCGCCCAGTAGTTGAATGCTTGCTTTGTATGCAGTAGCTCAGAGTTGTCAGTAGCCCTGGTCAGGTCATAGCCTACCAAAGACTTGAAATATACTACTTGTTATTTTCCTGCTTAGCATGCAGCACTTTGGGAGACATGGGAGTTTAACACACAGTGTTACCAGATGGCCAGCCCCTAATTGTAGCATTTGCTGTGCTTGCTTAGCTAAATTGCCCAAATGCTCTAGAAGGATAGATAGGTGCCACCCTATTGACCAGAAACGGCTCTTTTTAGGCCTCCTCCCATGACAAACTGACGAATTTCCACCTCCTTGGTAGAGTGAAACCTTGATTGGCCTTAGTAATCAATAACATACCAAGGCAGCTCATTTATTTTAAAATTTTGGTTTGAGTTAATGATGTCTTAAAAAGAGGGACTGCAGTGTAATTGCAAGCATGGATCCCCCCCTTCCATCCTGTGGATTGATGGAATCTCAGAAGGAGGTTGGAGCAGTTTTAAGAGACAGCTTCACTGAGTGAAACTTGTAAGAAAGCTAGTACATGAGATCAGCAAAGGTTGGCGTGAAACTGACTACCCAGCAAGAATAAGACAGGAGGGCATTCAATCAGATTCATTTTGAAGCAAGACAGTTATAAAGGGAGATTTAATCTACCCAGAAAAATGTAATCTGTGGCTGTAGCCTTCTTTCAGCCACTATCTGAAATAATAGACTCTAATGAATGTTGGACAAAATATCTTCAGTTGGACAATACTGTGCTTCAACTTTTTTGTGCTTTATCAAAGTAGATGCAGTAGTTTGTCAAGTGAATAACTATAAATGCATTTTCTAGGTGAGACCAATACTAGATCAAGAAAGACTTTGTCATGAAAATGAGTGCATCTCTTTCCCCAACGGGAAGCCACAGCTCATTCTTGGGAAGGACAGAGGGTTCAAATTTGACCATGTTTTCAAACCTGATTCATCACAGGTGAGCGTAGTTAGTTATTGAGGAATGAAATAGTGCCAGTAGATTTTGCATATAAATCTAGGAAGTAGAATTGACTGGTCACTGAAAAAGATGTGTATCATTCTGACAGCTTTGATTATTTATCACATGCTTGTTATTTTGGAGAAAAAATGAAAAAGCTGTTTATAATCTTTCAAATGAGAGAATAGTTGATAGAATTTTTCACCTTAACTTAAGCTTTCAAAGTGACAATAGAGTTTTTGTTTGCTTTGGAATATAATGCAGATGGGTAATACTGCAGCAATGCTAGGCCAAAGCCTGGCAAATCACTAGATTTATGAGTAGCTGAGTATTCTGTTGATTTCCATCTCTCTCAATGCGAAAAGTGTAATTTTGTAGCGGCATAAAATCTACCTTAGAAATTGCAAAATGTAGGAATAAGGTATGGTCACACTGCAAGAACGTAACAGCATACAAGTTGGTAAGCAAAGTGCTGAGTCCTTCATTTTCATTTGATTTAATCAAGGAGGGTAGCCTTTCAGCCGGAGCTGATTTACAAGGGGCTACCCTCCTAGAATCTACCTTTCAATGCTTGGTTGGACACGTGAAATAGCAAAGTTCTAATTAAGTGAGAGGTCTTTACAGTTTCTTGAATATCGCACTGACCATAAGTGGTAGTGAAATGTATTCCTGCATTTCATTTGTTGTTTGATGTACACAGGAATCGTTAGGTATCATATTCAAGTTGATTTATCAATATTGTTATGTTGGTTTTCACAAGGATTATGTTTACAAGAAATGTGTTCACCAGTTGGTCCAAAGCTGCATGGATGGCTATAATGCAACTGTCTTTGCCTATGGACAAACGGTATGCTATTTATATCAACTTTTTAGTCATTGTGTATCTTCGTACACTTGCTATCTTGCATAGGCAAGCATTCAATTCTAAGATCAGTAAACTTGATCTGATCTCTCTCTCTCTCCTCTGAGCCTTCACTTTCTTCTTTCTTCCATCACTGGAGATTTTTAAAGGCTACCGTGGCTTTCCTCAACACAACTCACCAAAATAGGTACACCTTATTGATTGAACGTTTGAAGAACCGACTGAGCATGGATTTTTTTTTTAGTGAGTTATTTTGGGGAAAGGCCACGGTGGCCTATACAATGCCTCAACAAAGGAAGGAATAAGAAAGCGAAAGGCTAAGAGGAGAGAGAGATCAGATCAAGTTTATTGATCTTGGATTTCAGAGGTGGATGATTTGTGCTAAATATTTATGTTGTGTTTATTGTGAAAAAGGGATCAGGAAAAACGTACACAATGGGGACTGGGAATACCGGAGGTTTGAGTGAAGATGAAACCGGCATTGTTCAAAGAGCAATCAAAGAGATGTTCCAAATTGTTCAGGTATCTCGATAATATCATTTGCATTTTATCCTACTGTTTATACTCTGGCACACAAAAGACAGAGAAAACTGCGTTGCATACTCAATCTCGAGCGTTGCAGAAACAAGAGGCAAGGCTCTGAGTTTCTTGCAGGGCAGTGGACTTTTTGAAGTGGGTTTCTTCCTCGCCAATCGTGTTTTTGTTGTGTCACTTGGATGATTAGGACGCACAACCCCTGTGTTACTAGTTGGCACACCACTGCACCACTGAAAAGAACCGAGGAAATTTTGTTCATATTTCAGTTTTGCTTGATCGTCCAAAGTAATGTAGGAACTTGACGCCGCAAATGTGAATTTTTAATCTTTGTTATGCATCAGCATCCGAATGTAGATCTTTTAGGAAACTGAGAGCCTGTCCCAGTTGAGCAGATTATTTTGCCTTCCTCCCGAAATGATTACATCTCGTGATCACTACATGCCGGGAACTACGGAGAACTGGCCACTCTTCTCATTCTAAGTGAATGTTAAACTCAGATTTCTCCACGAATTGCTGGCCAAATGATCTGCAATGAACCACCATAACCGCTTAACTATCATAACGCCGTCTTCTTTACTTTCTCTTTGTAGGAGAGGAGTGACCACGTGTTATACCGAATAAAAGTCTCATTCATCGAAATCTACAAGGAAGAAGCAAGAGATCTTCTAGAATTTGAAAGCAAAGAACTTCATATCAGAGAAGATGAAAAGGGAAACACAAGTAATGATTTTGCAAATCATGACTTTAATTCACATGAAACTGCGTGGTATACTCGATTTCGAGCTGAGCAGGATCAAGAATCATGATTCGAACTCACTATCCCTGCGTTATGAGTCTGCACGCGGAATCACTTCATCACGGCACCACTCGTTCATTAAAGATCATTTTAATTTGGTTTTGGATTATCACATTATGAAATTTTATGAAGACTACTTTTCAACAGCGATGCGACCCCTGGAGTGATGCGATCACTTCTTATTGCCAATCAAAAACTCCTCCCCTCGCCATTTTCGATAAATTAAGTGACTCCCATCTCTACTCCTTGAGCCACACAGCTTTGCAAGCATTGTGGGTGCTATAGCTGGGGATTGGCCATCTGGTAAACTGTGTGTTTAACTCCCATTTGCTACCCAAAGCCGTGGATACTAAGCAGGGAATTGACGTATGCAATTGCTAAGTCTATGGTATGACTGAATCAAGGTGTGAGCACAGCATACAGAGTTAAAACTGTGTAACACTGAGCGACAGATCAAGCATTACACTCGTGTTAGATTTAAACCGTTGAATATTTGCAGAAGAGTGTCGATACGTATCCCCCCGTGAGAGACTCCTGATCCGGGGGTAAATAGGGTTTCGATCACTTACGCTTGTTCTAAAATGCAGATCTAAGCATCTCCGACCAACCCATTAACTGTATACACGAAGTAGCGTACGACTGTTTCAATTGGAACTTCTTTTCGTGTCTCGATGTCGTAATTCGATCCCTTCTGTTTTGTCCAGTGGTGGCTGGCCTACGAGAAGAACCGGTCTATTCTATGGATGACGTGTTGTCTTGTCTCGATTCCGGGACATCGTTACGTCACACAGCTTCAACCCAGATGAATGAGTATTCCAGTCGATCGCATTGCATTTTCACCATTATGGTCGGTGCGTAACTATACTTTGTCACTTTTTGATTCATGAATTTCATTCTTCAACAAAAGCCATGACGTTGTTTTCATGGAGTAAGTTTTGCAATTGACAATGATCAATGAGTCGTTTAATCCGTCATCCAGTCGATCAATCAGTGCGTTCATCTATAAATCACTATTAATCAAGTGGTCAGTCAGTCAGCCAGCCAGTTAATCACTCAGTCAATCCAATAATCAATCAGTACATTAATCAATGAATCGTTTAGCCAATTGATGCCAGTCATCAGTTAGTCAATAAGTGCTTGAATCAAGTCAACTATTCAGTAAATCAATCATTTATTCTGTCATCAATCAATCAATCAATCAATCAATCAGTCGATTTATCAAACAAGCAATAATTAATTAAATCCTAGACTGCTTAATTTACATATTTTATCTTCTTTTCAGAACGTCACCCACTCCTAAATGACGAAAACCAGAAAGAGTTAGGTTGTAAGTGAACATCTAATCCGATTCTACCTATGATTGCCATAAACCTCAAAAGCTATGAAAGCAGCAATGAGAAACATGTTTATCAGTCTTCGAATGTTCTTTTGCTTCGTTCTCTTCGAAACATAGTTTTTTCACATTGAAAATTTCATCGCCAGGCGTCTGAGTGTAAAGCATGTGACAATGTTTGTAATATGGCTACTTCTTCTACGATTTAATTTCCACTACTTCAGTAATGGAGGTCCTGTTCTGAAGCTTACATCCAGATGCAGGTCGAAGCTTGAGAATGTGAACATGGATTGGTGGCCCGTTTCGATCCGAACCTCTGAGGGGAACTCATAGTCCGGCCATCAGCAGTCGTTTCGTACCGTGATCAGACAAGGGCGAAGAGGTCGTCTGAGCGGCGACGAAACTGTTCCGTTTCTCGTGTGCCTTACGTTCGTTCCCTTTCTGTTTGTAATCTCGCTTTGCTTTTTCAGCTGCGGATGACGTGGTCACCACTTCGAAGTTCCATTTCGTCGACTTAGCTGGCTCAGAACGAGCACACCGCACAGGGAACCAAGGAGAACGATTCAGGGAGTCGATTTCTATCAACACTGGTCTCCTCGCTCTTGGTAACGTCATATCCGCGTTATCAGATGCCAAAAGGAGGCAGCACCACGTTCCCTACAGGCAAAGTAAATTGACCCGCCTTCTTAAAGACTCGTTGGGTGGAAACAGCAGGACAGCCATGATCACGTGCCTAAGTTTGTGCGCGTCGGATTTCGATGAGAATCTCAACTCACTGAAGTATGCCACTCGGGTAGGGATTTTTGGTTTCATGGTTCGATTATATTAAGAGTGATCGTGTTATGGAGAAGGAAGAAGATTGAAGGAGTAAACGACCAGCGGAGATTTGTTCGCAAATCTTACGCTAAGCGGTTTTAGCGCCACTTTCGGCTGGAGTTTCTCTTAGGGTTGGGAAATTCACCTCGCTTCGCAGTTCCAGGTATTATCGAATGTGGTCACATGAGGCATCAGGATAGGTCATTGGTAAGTCGCTTGTCCACCGATGCTGTGGTCAGTGGCTCGAATCTGCCTTCAGCCAATCTTTCACTCAAAGCGCGGGAAGTTGCTAGCCCTCTGTAACCCCAGGCTTAGGAAACACGAGGTGTGCCCACATCGATTGGAAGGACCTGGGCACTGCTTGGTAAATCAAAAGCTGCTCAGTTTCCAAAAGTCTATCTTCAGATGCTAGTTAGAAGTCATAGAAAACGTCAAGGTGAAGGACCAGGATGCTTATCGATAAGCAGAGCTTCTCAATCGCCTGAAATCTATCCTAACCTCGATATATTCACATCAAAAGGAAGGGCAAAGATACTGGTCTATAAGCATAGTTTCTCAGGGCCCTAAAGATCTATTTTCCAGTGATAGGTAAATCACATATAGAAAGGATCAAAGAGAAATTTTACGGTACTTTCTATGCAGTTTCTCATCGATGTGACAAGCAATGTCTTACAATGATATTTTGGTATGATTCAATGTTAAACTTTCAAATCATGTCCATATTATTCTTGATTGCTCCATTGCAGGTGAGAAATATAAAGAATAATCCAGTGATAAATACGGTTGTAGAAACAACAAAATTGGCGAAAATGGAAAATGAAATTCAGGTATAGATTTTCTTTAACCCGTTCTACATTTTATGGAAATATAGCATTATCTTTGTACCGTCTGTAGTATTTTTTTGTAAGTATTTGGCCTTAATCAGCTTGCATATCAGCTACGCGTTTTCTTATTCATGCCTACTGCAAACAACTGAATAATAATAATGATAATTCCAAATTTCTTGAGCCCCAAGCATGCGTCTGCAATGTAGTTTGTTTTGTAGATTTATATTTCCTTAGGGGAAATTCCTACCCGCGTCTCTTCTTTCAGCTAAGCTCAGAGCTGAGTACGCAGTGCAGTCTTTTCATATTCGTTCATGAATAAACATAAAGTTTGTCGTTACGAATCCAGATGAACATTGCATAATACTGAGCTCCACTTACTTACGAAATATCGAGACCTAATTTATGGGGAGATGGGCAGTTTTCATAGTCATCATGGCCTTGCCCACAATATGGACTGTCCATATTAGAGACACCCTTGCGTTTTTTCTAAATCCCCTTTTTGTCCACCTAGCAGTTAATGGGGACTGGTGTGAAGCTGGAGTGAATTAGGGCGATTAAAGGAACTTGCCACCCTATCTCACAATGCAGCTGCTCATTATGACACATCTGTACCAAGGTGCTTCCAACGCTTGTTTCCAGTATGGGACTCTTCAGCTTTAAGAAAGCAGAAATATTGTTCGGCGATATTTTAAATTTTTTTCCTTTAGATAGTCACAAAGTTTCGAGTCCAGTTTATTTCTTATGCATTTTAATCTACGGAATTCTCTCCATGGCTTGATTTTCCTACATTTGTGAGCTTAGTTCGGCAAGATTTCAAGCATGCACTCGTAACCAAGAATCTTACGGCTTGATATCGATTTTAGGTTTTGAAAGACGAGCTCTTACGTCAGAAAACGTTGCCAGTCGGGATGCATGACTCGAACCATTCCCTTGACAAATCAAAGTCGAAAAAATTAGAGCATGAAGTTGAAAGGTAAAAATTGTGTTTATTCAATGCTCATAGTATTAGTGCATAGGTATCTAGTAGTTGACATAGTGATTCGAGCATATCTCCATTGTAGACGTCGCGTTCGGAATTTCACTGGCCTGTCTATCCACTTAACATTGTAAAGCATTGGTTATGGTCGTTAGCATGTGTCCGACGAGAAAAGAAAGAAACGTTTCGTCCTATTCTCCAAACTTCCGTAGGTGGCACCTTACTAAAGATGTATCGTACCTTTTTCGAACCAGTAGGTTGGTCGCATCCCCTCCTCGTCGTACTTTGCCCCCGGTTTTCATCCCAGGTACCCAGTATTGTGGACAGAGAGAAAGCAAATCAGAGCTTCTTTTAAGATTGTCACAGTGGGTCGCTTGCCTGTCCCACTGGTAAGCACATATTTTGACACTTTGCCTCACTAGCTAGGGCTCCTGTTGTTTGTAATACTGTATACGCCTTAAATAAAATGGTTCTCTTTCACGTTAGTAACGTGTTCTTTGATACGACTGCGAATACAGACAGTACACATTTTTGTTCGGTATATATATATATATATTGGCTATTTGTACAAGCATGGCCCCTAATCACGTGTTTCCACACCAGTCAAGATTTCTAAACAGACGCCCTGATGGAAAGCGTTCTCCCATGAATCCATACGCATTGGGTTTTGATAAATGTTCTCGCCAACGCAGCTCCTGAGTATTACTGTCGGTAGAGCGTGCTCCTCGGAGTGGCAAGTTTCCTGTCGTCAACCGAATGTGAGCATGACTCAATTGAGCGAGCGATCAATTCGGAATCTTAAGGCTCGGTTCACGCTTCAGTGCTGATCCTCTTGTGGTATATCATTAAAGTATATGACGTCACCTATAGGTGACATTCAAAAGAAGGCAAGCAGTCTTCATCTGGTGGAAATCTCCGATTTATCCGTGCATTTCGTCTGACTGGGTGTTCCCTTCTTTTCCATGCCTGGCGGTTCCCTGCAGCTTGCCCTAGTTCTTCCACTTTCAAACATCTTCTCCTGATTCTCTCTCTAATTTGCTCAAATGCGTTTTTTCTTGGTCTTCCTTTTTTTCCACTTTGTCCTCTTTTCAAACGTTTTGATTATCTTGAAATCTGGTCGTTCGTTTTACAGACTGAAAAGTGTTTGCAAAGTCTACGAAAGTATGAGCCAAGAAGCGGCCTCGCTCATAAAGTTATTTTACGGATCAGATATGCCTCCTTATGACGTAGGAGAGAAGTTGAGTGAATGGATAGGGAGGTGGGAGAATTTGAAAGAGATCCGAAAAGTAACAAAGGACGTTGCTGATGCTAAAATTGAGAGTGACTTTATCAGGCAGTTGAAGAAAGAAGTCGACAAGGTAGGTTTTTATTTTAGGTTAACACGCGCCTTTTGCGCTAGAGAGTCTTTGGCTCAAACCCCACTCATTCTTGTTTATGAGCGCCCTTTATCTGTCCCAACAGCAGTAAGTCAGTACCGGGCGCAATACTATGGATCAAGTGTGAAGAGGAAAGGAACTGACCTCGCTGCCGCACGATGTCGTGACTCAGAATAGTTCCTCCCCACTCATCGATCACCAATTTCGTCTAGACACACGTTTTCATTCGCCAATTTTTCTTCACTTAGAAATCGCCTTTTGGAAAATCTCATGCAGTTTTTTTTGTCAAGTTCAACTTGACTAAATAATTTTCGAAAGTTGCTCAATTGGCAGAGTGTATTTTTGACGTTTTATTCAAGTTCTGTGTTGCATCGAAATTTAAACATGAATTTAGCTTGTTCAGCGTCCTGGTAATTTCCATCTTACAGTACAAAAATGATTTGGAAAACGACGAAGAAATATTTGTTGAGAAGTCCAAGATGGTTGAAATATACAAATTGAAGATTGAAGAGCTGGAGGAAGAAAGAGCAAGATTAGTTTTAGAGCTGGAAAAATATTCAGAAATTGGAAAGCAAAAAGAACGACAAATGTTTGAGCAGCAATTAAGAATCCAAAAGATGGAAAACGAGCTCGGGCGTTTTAGCTCTGGGGGAAAAGGTAAAATATTTGATTGAAATAAGACGTTGGTTTGCTGTTGCTTTTTGTAGACTCAATACCGGAGACCAATCAGTCCTATTCTGTCCTTTTGAACAAGAAATATTCTAGTCCCATTATTACTGCGTCGCATACTCGATTTTCAGCGTAGCAGCAGCCATATGATGATGATTATGATTATAATGGTGATGATAGTGATAGCTATGGTGATGACTGAGTTATGACTGAGTGATGGTGATGGTGATGATGATAACGATGATGATGATGATGATGATGATGATGATGATGATGATGATGATGATGATGATGATGATGGTGGTGGTGATGACGATGATGATGATGATGATGATGATGATGATGATGATGATGGTGATGATGATAACGATGATGATGATGATGATGATGATGATGATGATGATGATGATGATGATGATGATGATGATGATGATGATGATGATGATGGTGGTGGTGATGACGATGATGATGGTGATGATGATGGTGATGACTGAGTGATGAGGATGATGATCATGATGATGATGATGATGATGATGATGATGATGATCATGGTGATGATGATGATGATGATGATAAATTTCCTTAAAGTTTGGCTTCTAAAAATATATCAAACTAATGCCAATTAAGGCCAACTATTCTGCTACAAGTAATTTTGAATTTGATTTTAAAAGAAGGAAAAAGTAAAACCTATTTAGAGCCAATGCGAATCTTTTATATGAAAAAATCCCACACCTTGTATGAAAACTGTACAAACTCTACAGTGACAATCTACAATCAGACACAGGGCGCCGAGATTTTTGCTAGAGTTTTCAATGTGTGCACCCTTAACAACTACGTCATAGCATCGCTCTGAGAACTGCTACTGTAGTTGTTGCAGTGATTCGTGGTTGTGGTTGTGGTTGTAATTTGTGGTTGTTGCTGTGATTTGTGGTTGCTGTTGTGGTTCATAACTGTTGCTGTGATTCATCGCTGTTGTTGCGACTCATTGTTGTTGTGGTCTTCTATTGTCTTTATTACTGTCATTTATTTTGTGAATATTGTAAAGGCACTGAGTCGCTTAAGTAAGAGTCAAAAAGATTTTCAAGTTTTACCATGAGGCTTTTTCTAAAACTTGCAGCTTCCCGTATCGACTCGAAAAGAGAAGCTCCAAGGAGTGCTCCACCACAACTGGAGAAAAAGACTTCGATATTGTCGAAATTTCATGAATATAGCAAATCGTTTGATGATGATCACGTGATGAAAAGTTTCAGGGCGCGAACTGAGTTGTTGTTAACGAAATACGAAGAAATCGATGAGGTCTCACATGACGAATTTTTGGACTCAAGTGATGAAGAAAATTCAGGCCAAGGAGGCAGAATTGATAAGGGAAAAGAACAGACGAGGTTTGTTCATTGCTGTCAAGTCATTTTGATGGTATAAAGGATTGATGTGATTTGTGATTTGATGATAAGAATGATCGATTATTATTTTGGTGAATTATACTTATGATGCAGAATTTGTTTCCTTGTACAATCATGACGATGATCTGTGATGATTATGATCTGAACTATGCTAACAATGATAACTGATTGCAACTTGAATGAACTGTGGCAAAAATCTTCAACCTTTAATCATAACGGCAGTGATTCTGATGGTTTTTTGATGATAGTTGAGATGATTGTGTGCTCAATCCATGAGTTTAAGTGATGACTGTGTTGTTTGCGTTGATCATTTAGCTTGTCGTTGACTCTGATTTGCAATTGTTTTGAGATAGTCGACCTTCAGGTGTACACATCACAATAATATATCTTGCATATGCCTTTGCTCCTCATTTACTGCTAATTTTTTCCAGTGGTCTCGGGAGAACTTTTACGAAAGAACTTTCTCTGCTATCTGCCTTGTCTCGCAAAAAAAGGTGGGATCTCAGTGACAAATTGAGTGATGGAACGCTTGGAGCTGTTCGCAAAGGAAAGGTTAGTGCTAGCATCTTGCCACTACTGGATCATGCTTTCACATTTGTTTGTCAGATCAATAGCTCTGAACTTATCTAAGATACGTATTTTTATCTAATGGTTCAGAATTATCTTTTTTGGTTGTATTTGTTCTTCAGTTGCTTCCTTTTAATATTCCATCACATTATTATTGCTAAGCCTAATGATATTTCGCTACGATAATCTAACTGATAAGCTTCATTCCTGTTCAGACATCAGTTCCCCAAAGAAGTTCAACTACTCCATCCAAGCTACCGGTTCGAAATGCTGGCCGCAGTGGAAGCGAAGCTGCTGATCAAGCAAGACCAAGCACTGAAAAAACGAAGAGGAAGCTCAGGAATGTGGAAATTGATCTTCGTGATGCCAAGCAGAAAATGTTCAATTTGCAAGCGAATATAAAGTAGGTTTCTTGGTAGTTGTGATGCAAATGACCAAGTTTCAAACGATGTCTCAAGGTAGACATCTGGACCATTAGCATCTTATTGTTTGTCGGGTAGTGTCCAGGTCTTTCCCCTTGATTAGACCACACCTCGTGATCCCTCCGCCTGTAATTGCAGATAGCTAGCGACTCTCCTCACTCTAAGTAAAGCTTAGCAGAGGATGGATTCGAACTACTGACCATGAGATCAATTCGAAAGATCAATTTTGAATATCTAAGTATTGCTCTTTTCTTGCCCATTTTTATCTGCTTTCTTCATTTATTTTCGTATTCAGTCTTTTTATACCTGTCATGCATTTTCCTTTAATTTGCCATTGATTCATACAGACAAAAAGAGGAGTTAATCAAAGAGCTGATGATGAGCGATAAAGAAAAACAAGAACTGAACCATCAGTATAAAGAAAAAGTGAAAAATATGGAGAGAGAAATCGACCAAGCAAGGAAAGAACTAGAAGATACAAAAAATAAACTAGATAGCTTTGAAAAACAAGGAATGGATAAGCAAAAGATCGAAAAGGATTACAAGAGGAAGTTGAAAAATTTAGAAGCAAAAATGTCTTTGTTGCAAAAGAGACAAAGCGAAGCCGAGTCAATGAATGAATTCAAAGATAAAGGAGAAAGAAAAATTGGTGATTTGGAAGGTCACATTGAGAGACTGCGAAATCAGCACGAAAACATTGCAAGAAAACTGAAGGCAGAAACGGATAGAAAGATGAAACTGGAGCAAGAATTGGCAAAAGGGGAACAGAAGATCAAAGAACTGGAAATGAAAACTGATCAGCAATCGAAGTTATTGAAGAGAAAGACAGAAGAGGTTGTATCTGCTCAAAGGAAATTGAGAACCGGAAGTAATGCAGCTGATGGGTAAGTTGATTGTTTCAAGACCATTTCTTAGAAATCGGACGGAAATGTGTTCATGGAATCGTAGGTGCTTACTGCTACTCCCAGCCATGCTGTCGTGGTGTTTTTGCTGCCCAGCTTGAATCAAAGAATATTTGTGAATAATGGGTTAGGGTTAGGTATAGGGTTAGGCACGGTTTTGATTGTGATCAGTGTTCAAGTCGGGACTGTCTTCCATCGTCCTTGGAATTTCATTTAGTCTGGCGAGAATCTTTCATGCGGTGAAATTTTTCTAGCAGCCTCTCTTACTCTTCCCTTTTAATAATCTGCTTCTCTATTTCTGTCTTCAATATTGGTTTTAATACATGCTTTTTACTGTTTAAGATATTCTTGTTTCTATTCTTATTTTTATTGATATAGCTTCCTCTCCAGAATTTCTAGCTCAGTATTAAAACTGCGTGTTATATCTTAAACCGAAGAAACGAGAGCTAGACTAACCCAGAACTATAATGTTTCGACTAACTGCCTTTACCTTGCCTACATTGAATTTCTCTGCTGAACGTAATCTAGCAATTGATGTGCAGTGGAAGTATTTTTAACCGTATTCTTTTTTCTCTCGTTTTATTCAATACTTCAAATGTTTTTATTATCATCATTTCAATATCTTACTTGCTTTTATCCGAGCAAGTCTTCTTGTTCTGTACAACTAAGCACGCTATCTTTTATCTCCTTTTATTTTGCTTTTAGCTTTTATTTTACTTTACTAGACGCACATTTAATATAACTATTGTTATTATCTCTTTTGTTGACAACATCATTTTACTTACTAAACAAATTAACCTTCATAAATGCGAAGGATCGTTATATCATTATTATTTGTATGATGATGATTATTATTATTTCTTGAAATGTACAACTCCCCTTCCATCGAACCACAGCATAGACGCTTCCTCATCTCCAAACTTTCCACTATAGCCATTCGAACCTCCTACTATATCTCTTGCTGCAGAAATAAAACTTGGACCAATCCTGACCTTCTTCCCTAAAGACCTGCCCCATTCTATCGATTTGATATCCATCTTTCATATATATATATATTTACATGTATTTTGTTCTTTTCCCATTGTATTAGTATCATATTGTAACCCTGAGCCAGACAAGCCAATTTCAAACTACCTATGTATTGGAGAGGTTTGTAATTGTAGTTTGAATTGAATTTGAATGAAAGGTTTCCAAATTCATTGCACTTGTACTGATGTGTGGCCCAAAGATTGGAGAAGCAGAGATTTGCTCCACACTATTCACCAACATAACTAGAGAAAGACTTACAGTTGTTTTAAGTGTCGCTTGAAACTCTGCGAGTAGCATTCGGCAACCATATGGTCAATTTTTAAAGTTTATCACCTGAATCTTCTTAATTGGACAAGACTGTGTCCAGTTCTTTCTTGGTTATCGCAATTTGAAATTCATTTCGTTCTTAGGGAAGAGAGAAATGAGCTGGAGATTAGGAGAAAGAAAATAGATACGGAGATTGAAAGGATTGTCCTGCAGAAACAGGAAATCAATGAATTGGAATCAGAACTGAAGAAAAGGGAAGAAATCCTAATGAAGAAGGAAGTGTTATTGAATGAAAAGTATGAATTAGAAATGAAAAAACTACGATCAAGTCAAATTCTCAATAAGGTATGGAATTCGGTCTTGTTCTAGATTTTACTCATCGATTTGTGAACTCCAATCCTTCCTCCGATAAGCATTCTTCTAGAGACATAGCTAAGTCGATCCAATGCTTGTGCACGGAACTTGCGTCATATCGCATCTTGAACCACGCTGCAGGTTATATGGCGGTTCTTATTTCACAAGCACTAACCGCGAGCTGTGGTCATATTGAAGGGGGGAAGGGGGAAGGGGGGAAGGGGGGGAAGGGGGGGGGCAGGAAACTGGTCAATGTGGGTATCTCTGAAGCTTCCTGTTACGCAAAGGGGAATCGCAAATCGCGGAAATTAGAAAAATCGATTCATTGGTGTAGTAAACATATTGTTGATATCTTAAATTAGCTCTTTACGCATTCTCGCGCACCGGAAAGCGGATTTTAGATTGCTGAGAAGCCACGCTCTCATGATGTGACGTCACATCGATATTATTTTGGTTTATTAATCACAAGGTAGACTGTAGGATGCTGGGAAGCGTTGCTTATCGAGCAGTGTTCTGGCCCTTCTCTCGGCGTGACCACACCTTGTGATTTCTACACCTGAAGCCTCTGAGAACAGGCGAATCCCCCCCCCACCCTAAATGAAAGTATACATCAACATGGGGCTCCAACCACTGACGATAAGGCCTGCAAGCAAATGTCTTGATACTGACTATCTTCACATCATAAATGTACTTTCGGATGCTGAATCAAAGAGTGCAAACTTCTTTGATGAAAATGCTCCTGTTTCAGGATGTGATGAGACTGTCTGTCCAGTTAGATGATGTACAAAAAGCACTAGTTGATGCCAAGCGTGCTTCTGTCATCGCAAAAGACAAACCGAAGTTCCAGGAAGATGTCGCCAAACTTCTGAAACGGAAATCCGATCTAGATCAACAAAGAAGGGAGCTAGAATCGAAGCTTGAAGAAGACGATGTCCTTGAACCGACGGAGGAACGAAGGCTGGTGGAACTTATGGAAGCTGTGGAGGCGTTAGATATGGCCATCGAATATAAGAATGGAATAATAGATGGAAAAGAGCGAAGCTTAGAACATAGATCACATGGTAATGAGGTAACTGAAAAGCTTTTGGGGCACTTGGACGAAATGGACAAGAACGAAATGAAAGGGATTTTAAAGAGATATTTTGAAAGGGTCATCGAGCTGAAAGAAGGCGAGAGAAAAGCAATGGAAGTGAAAGAAGAAATGGAATTGGAGTTATTGGAAAAGGAAAAAGCAACCCAAGAGCTTCAACATTGTCTTAATCAAACAGAGGCCAGAGCTGAAAGGAGGCTGGTAGAACTAGAAAGAGATCACGAGAAGCAAGTTAAATTTCTCGTAGAGAAGATGAAAGACGATGTTAAGAGTCAACCATCGGCGGACACAGTTAGGTTTGTAAAATTTTAATTCATCCATCTCTTTGATTTTCGATCAATTGAGTGGATTTTACTGGATTGCTGAGACAAAAATCAAACCTCTCAATCCCAATGGCAGCACTATTCTCTCTCCTCACCTCAAATGCCCAGGTTATGAGCTATTTTCCTCTTTCGCTAAATGAGCTATTTTCCTCTTTCGCTAAATGAGCTATTTTCCGCAATTTTGCTGAATTGCTGAGACAATTGGCATTTCTCTTATCTCCTTTCTCTTATGTCCTCCATTTAAAGATGTTTTGTTTCTTTTAATCTTAACTTCCATTTCTGATTTTTTCTATATTTTCACCTAACACAGTTTGATATATTGTGTGATTGACCGGTTTACTGGTTGATGGATTAATCACACGTGTGATTTTCAACTGCCTGATTGACTGATTAATTGATTGGCTGATTTATTGATTGCCAGTATGCCTAATTGATTGATCGACTGATGGAATGATTGATTCGTTCATCAATGTATCTATCGATCAATTGATTGGTTGACCTTTTGATCAAATAATTGATCCATTCAGTGATTGATTTATTGGTTGGGTGAATTTATTTTGATGGAATGATTTGTTCACTGTATGACAGCATCCTAATTTGATTGGTTGATTGACTGATGGAGTTCTTGATGTATTAGCTGATTGATTGATCGATCGATGTATCTGAATGCATGCTTAATTTGTTGATTGATTGATAGATTAATGATCGTTCAGTTCATTGACTGGTTGTTTTTATGACGGGTTCATCAGATGTAGGAATGATTGATCGATTGTTTTTGCAGGTGCTTGATTTTACGATCGTAACCTTTTTGGACGTGGGCGATTCGAGTTGAATTGCAAACCAATCGGTTATGAGAATTTCAGTCGGCAAAAGATGATCATTATATCAATAGTTCGGTCTTGATTTACATGTTCATGAAGTGAATTATTTTATTAGATCATTGGAGAGACGCATTCATGAATTAGAAAAAGATTTGTTTTACTACAAGAAGACGAGTCGGGAGTTAAAGCATCGCCTACGAGAGGCGAACAGCAGTTCTACCTCAACCATGGTGGAAAGCATGAACGTGGAGAAAGAACCAGTAAGCAGAGCTCACTCTAGGGACAGCAACTCAGGAGGGGCTGTTGATGAGAGGCGTTTGAGCAAGACACGAGTAGCCTCCCCAGAGACGCAAGGTAATAGGTCGAATGAGAATTTCCACCTGCCGCCAGTTCAATGTATTGTGCAAGAAGAGAAGAAGTCAAAAGGGGACCAGAAGAAACACGATCGACTTATTACCCAAGAGGAACAAAAGCGCTTGAAGGTAACTGCTTGAACGTTGGGTGTGCGTTTTTGCCCTCTGAAAACGTCTTTTCTGGCAATCACCTTTCGCTCCTTTTGGCTCTAGTTACATATCCTGATACAAATGTTTAGCTCTTTTGCCTTGAATGAAACAGTTTTGTGTTGTGAAAGGAAGGAATTGCAGGTTATTTTTGTGCCCTTAATGCGTTGGTGCAATTACTGATCTCGTTTTTATCTGCCTTGTGTCCATATTTCATTTAAGTTGTGTCTGGGGACGACTTTTCGACGAGTTTTGATTGATTCTTCCTTGCAGGAAATATTCGAAGCTCGCCAGCAGACATCAAAGTCGAAGAAAGAGTCCAAGCATTCTAGAGGGTATATCAGAATTCTGTTTTCTTTATTTACTATTTCTATATTAACTATATTCCTTTCCCCATAGAGTCAGAGTTAAAGGAAGTTTAAAGCGCGGCCTTCCCCTCAAGGCTGGAATGCCCATTAACAGTTAAAAAGTCCATTATTAACCATGAATTTTATGTTCTAAATAATGCTTCAATGTAAAGTGTATCATTTTAGAATTTAAAAGATCTTTGTCAAAGATGGGATTCGATGCTTCTGATTGAAGTCAATGATTGTGAATATCAATTTATAGGTTAATTATATTTGCAGGGAGAGAAGAAGAATTTATCAGGCATTATTGAAATCTCGACCCTTAGATTATTTAGGCCGAAGGTGTCTGCGACCAAATTCTTTTTCCATGAGTTGCCCTTTCACAACTAAATCGAAATTATAATTTGGCGAGTTACAGATTCACTCTAATATAATCCCGATGCAAAAAGCAAAGACAAAAGCCAAGATTGAATTAATCGAAACATGGCAACCCGGCCACTCTCTCTTCCCTTGCGCACAGATCATTATTCTCAGTACTTCCCCATGATTGGAAAGCTTGTTTCAATTACAATGCAATTCAGAACGAGAAAACATAACAGCAGAATAAACATAGCAAAATCCCCGCAGTTCCTAAACCAATTTGGTGTCTGGCTCGAATCCACCTTGAGCTAAGCATTAGCACAGGGTGACGAGAATCGCTAGTTCTCTATGATACCAAGCGCAGGATTGGCAAGGCGCGGTCATATCGATAGGAAGGACCGATACACTGCGATACGCTTCCGAATTTCTACCGTCGCATGCTAGTTAAGAGTCACGGAAATAATCCATCATGACTACCTGTTTTTCTGACTGGATCACTCCATCTTGTTTTGGTGATAGCCACAGTACACCTTGCAAATGTTCCGTTCTTTTTCAAAGGGACGGGCCAGGTGAACAGAAGTCATCTCAATCATCAAGCAATCAATTTCAATCGAAAGGTAAGCGTTTAATCCATGATTCATGAAGGCATGGTAGCGCTGTAATGCCATCGAACCACAGCATCACAACACCTAGAAAATGCGATGTTTGGTAAGCTTTTGGTGATGTTTTGAAGCCAACCAAGTATCACTGAAATGTTTCAAAGAACGGAACGGTTTTGGCCCAAAGATTTAGGTACCTTGAGGAAGCTTTTGCGGTCCTTATCCAACCTTGTGTTGTACTGCTTCCACTTGCTACTCGACTGCTACCAGTGTAAAAGTAGGGAGTTTGAAAGAGCCCTTGCTATGTTTGTTTTTAAGGGTTGATAGCTAATTTCCCGTGCAGAATGGAATTTTCTGGCCACTTAGCATCAGTTATTCCCCTAACCCAAAAAAATCTGCTTTTCCCTGGATCTTTTTCGTCCAAGCAGGCAGCTTGTCGATCCGTTTTCTTCGGCAGGCCTCTCCTACAGAACGAGGTCACTGGTGTGGAGTAAAAAGCATCAAGTCCACTTCCTCGTGACAGCTGGGGATTGCTATGGTCTTGTACCGTCCCTACAACCTACCTTTTTAGTTGCTTTTTGATACGAAGGTAATACGTTTGCCCTATTCTACTTCGGGAACTGTATCCATTTTTCTTTGATCAGTGTTATTCCCGTTATCTCTTCAGGCACAACAGAGACGACGAAAAACCCATGGTCGTGAGAAACGCAACAGAACTTAACCGAACCGATGCGGCTCATCTGGAAAGCCTAATGCATGCTCTTGTAGATCCAACGATAGATAGGTTTGATTCTTACAGGCCATATTCTCGTTGAGTTTCTTTCACGCCATGGTTGTATCAACAAAGTGACCTTTTATGAATCCAAATAGTCGTTTTGATGCTAATCAATTGAGCCATGACAGTGAAATGAAGTCAAGAGCCCCATGTTTCAGCATCAAACTCACATGAGGGCGCAGCCTTTTATGAGAGGGCGAGTTTTGGGCCTTTTATGATAGTTTTCGGGGTTTAAACTAATATCTCCGAGGAAAACTTATCAAAATTTTGTTGGCAACAGTTTTCACTGTTTCAAAATATCGTCAACTAGTTGGGACAGTCGAGCCGAGTCAGGCAATGTTTTGACGTAAAAAATCCGTTATCATTGACTAAGAAACGAGGGCATTATTGTATGCATTTTTTTAAAAAGAAAAGATCTTCAGAGCACTCCAATGATGCACCATGATCATCACGGGTCAGGTTCCTTCGTCAATTCGGGCAGGATCAACGAAGGAACCTGACCCATTATGATGATGATGCATCATTGCAGTGCTATGAATATCTTTTTGGGCCACAATGAAGGATCCTAACGAGTCATAAGTCGGTCAGTAAAGACCATCGGTAAGACGGAATTACGTTCCCGGTTTTCTGTACAATATCCCAATTGACATGGGTCTGCCAGCACTTCTATAAACTCAACCTGAATCTGTGCTAGTTTGAAGAAGGTCTCTTCTGAATCCGGTCACATTTTGAAAAGGGGGCTTTAGAAGGAGATCGGTCTCGGGGTTCTTTTATCTTCTTTTTAACGGACGACCTGTCAAGACGCACACCAAATTGCTGACAGTAGACACTGGTTTACAACTTGAAGATCTTCACAAGACCGTGAACGATAGGGTCTTATGGAGGGAAAGAGTCAATGTGGTCCGTGCAATTGGCCCGATATGATGATGATGAAAACTGGGGTCTTGGACCATCGGAGGTTTTGGGACATTAAAGTTGCCCACCGAAATTCTTTGTGTCTAAACTTCGCCGACACTTAAATCCTCCGTCTGACGTATTTAGATCGCGGCTAGTCTCCTTATCATGTTCCCTTCTTCGTTCATTCTCTATTCCTTTGACTGTTTTCTCGTGTCGAGCAAGATGCCTCTTTCGCGAACTGGCCTATTTCGATAATTAGCTTTACCTTCTCAACTGTGATTATTCATGTGCATATGCTTAGCGTTTTCAAAAGTGTACATTTTTAGACGGACTATGTGCAAAGACTTGTATTTAAGACTTCAATAGATACGCAAAATTTCTTCATGATAGAGGCTTTCTTTTGCTTTTAATTGGCTGTGTCTTTATCAACAGCTTCGCCTTTCAAACTGAATACCATTTCAGCTAGATTCCTAATGTACATTCTCTGTATATTTTTTGTCGTAAATAGGTTTCCAAAAACCATTCGAAGTTGTTTCATCGATCTTCATTTGTTCTTCTCTCCAAATAGATATCAAATAGTCATTTTTGGCTGTCCAGTGTTTTTAAGTGCACAACAGAATGTCATCAAGGTTCGACGATTCCATTTCTTTTGATCAGATATTTGGAAAGCTCATCTATTTGGGATCACGGTCTAGGCTAGTGAGACAGTGAAACCCGAGATTGGATCAATATGTCTATAACAGATGCTACCTATCTATGAAGAAGTTATTCATGATTAATTCTGTTAATTGAGGTATTCATTATGTTGATAGTAATGATAGTATGATGGTGGTATTGATTCTAATATGGATTCTGTTCGCGGCATGGACTATGGCATTAATTGTGGTGTCAATAATGGTACTATCTCTAATATGATTGTGGTATCAACTGTGGTAGATAGTTTGGTTTTAATTTCGTATTGAGTCTGGCATTTTCAAGGTATTGATTCTGGTATTAATTGTGGTATAAGTATTGATTCTGGTATTGATACTTCTATAAATTGAGGTATTGATTCTGGTATCGATTTTGGTATTAATTGTAGTATCGATCTGCTATGGATATTGAATTTTGGCATCGTTGTGGTATTCATTCTGGTATAAATTTTGGCACTGGTTGTGGCGTTTGCATCGTAGCAGGAACGTTGAGAGAGTACATAAATTTGAGGAAAATACTTAAATATGTGAAAAAACTAAAAAACTGATAAAGTTTCTTGGTAATGGAATATTTTACAATGAGGTTATAAACTTGAAGATTGGAGAACATTCCTTATTTTTAGTTCAAGGGCATTTTCTCTCGATACAACCGCGACCTGTATCTTCGTATTCTTGTTTCGATACCCACATTTGATGAAACGTTCCCTGCAAAAAAAATTGTTGAAAATCAATTAAAAATTTATCTTTTAAGGATCGTCAAACATTTGCAGATTGAAATTGTTTTCATGTCTCCCAATAACATAACACCTTTTAATTGCTTCAGCAATAGTTGTATATTGTTTAGTATCTCAATATCGTCCTGCAGAGAAACTCTCCTCGCAATTGATACATAGAAGCAACAAATTTTTTAGAAAATACACGATGGCATGGAAGTAAAAGGCTTTCACCCAAAATTCAAAATGAAATAATTTACCAAAGATGCTAATATGGATCCTCCTATCCATGCACTGAACCTCCTTTCAGTTGGACTGTTATTCGATATCAGTTTCAGACGCATGCTCTGCATAGGAAATTTATGATAATTTATGCATTTGTGATTAAGTCGAAGAAAAGTCTACATTGGATTCAATTTCATATTCGGTACGTCTACTAACTCGCCTATTTCTTAGTACTTTGGTTTTGTCGCTCTTTCACATCCTTCATCCTTTCATTAATCAATTCATTGGTTCTTTCATTTTTCAATCATTTATTTGCTTCTTCCTCCATTTCCATCTCTTCCCATCCGTACTTATTTTCTTCTTTCTTTCTTTCTTTATTTCTTCCCTCATTCATTCATTCATTCATTCTCTCTTTCATTCATTCATTATTTCTTCCATTTTTTTATCTCTGTCTATCTCCATCTATCTATCTATCCATCTATCTATCCATCTATCTATATATCTATCTATCATTCTATCCATCTATCTATCTATCTATCTATCTATCTATCTATCTATCTATCTATCTATCTATCTATCTATCTATCTATCTATCTATCTATCTATCTATCATTCTATCCATCTATCTATCTATCTATCTATCTATCTATCTATCTATCTATCTATCTATCTATCTATCTATCTATCTATCTATCTATCTATCTATCTATCTATCTATCTATCTATCTATCTATCTATCTATCTATGGCTATCTATGGCTATCTATGGCTATCTATGGCTATCTATGCCTATCTATCTATGCCTATCTATCTATGCCTATCTATCTATCTTTCTTTCTTTATTTTCTTTTCGTTCTTCATTTCATTTTTTCTTTCTTTTCTATCCATCCTTATTTTCCGTCATTCCTCTTCAAATCATCTGTTAACAAGTAAAACTTTGAACGGCTACTTACAGATGGTGTCTTTGACAGTAGTTCTCTGTTGAGCCTATCAACGAATCCATTCAGCAGAGTGTTTCCACCTACTACGATCACGCTACTGTAAAGACCCTGCAATGAAAAGCAACATTGAAACACTTCCCTGATAATGGGTGCGAAAATAGTCTCACACGTGTCTCTCCGTCATCCCTGTTTTGCGTAGGCTAATACAGCTTTGTGATAATCTTACGATAAGATCGGAGCCATGTCCCTGGCTTCTACTCCACACGAAACCAAGTAGGCAATGCATTTTGTTTATGAAATCAAATTTTCTAAAAATACAGGAAGCCCTTGCTTCAACTCGCGTGCGCTATGCAGTATCTTTGACAATACACCTTCCTAGAACAACTCAGAGCTTTAATTCTTGTTTCTACTAAACTCAAAATCGACTATGCTCTGGAGCTTCCGGTCGCTGTTTCTCAATAAGACATCCTTGAAAAATGGAGGGTTGCAAAAACGTATTCAGAAACGAAAGCAGGATCTTACAGCTCTGATGTCCATGTCGCACATGCCGATGCTAGTTGTGATTACATGAGGAACTCCAAGCAATGTCGTGCTCTCGATGCCCTGTAAAAGAGAGAGAAAAGAGCAACGGCTTAGGTACGGGTGTATGGAACGTACAACTTACAGTGAGGATCAGTAAACTTGATCTGATCTCTCTCTCTCTTCTTAAACTTTCGCGTTCTTCTTTCTTCCTTTGTTGGGGCTCTGTATAGGCCACCATGGCCTTTCCTCAACATAGCTCACTCAATCCTACAACTTGCCATCTTTCAAATCTAAGATCAATAAACTTGATCTGTTCTCCCTCTCCTCTTAGCCTTTTAGTTTCTTCTTCCTTCCTTTGTTGGGGCTTTATATAGGCTACCATGGCCTTTCCTCAACATAACTCACAAAATAAGATAAAATTAAATAAGGAAACAGATTGGCTTTAAAACAAAAATCGGAAGGCTTGTGATTTGGATAAGACCTTTAAAAGAAACAACAGTGCGATTCTCTTTGCAGACTGTGAAGTATTTTGGAGACAGATGAAACTTATATCATAGCTGTAGAATTGATGATGTGCCTAGTCTTCTTCATTCAACGCATCCTTTCCAAATGGTAAGTAAAAGAAATCATTTGCATTAAAACTCTCGAAAATTGGGTGTGGGCGTATGCCTTAATTTTTATACCTTCACTGTTGTTGTGTCGAACAAACTTTCACAAATTCTAAATCTTTCTATGTCAAAGATTTGATTGAAGCCATTTGGAAATTCGTAATGTACACCAGGGATGTGTTCAAGCTCTCTAGAGAATATAAAAGGAATAAATCACGAGGATTTACCATCTGAAGTAACTTTTCAATTTCAATATACAGTGAGGGTACGAATATAATTTGTTATTTATCCCACTTAAATGGGTTACCCAATGCAGAAGAGCCCTCATCTGCAGCCGTATCATTGAAAATATGGTATGAGTATTCTTGCCCATTTTACTATTTCAACTCCGTCACGTACTTAATTTTGAGAGTAGCAGAAACCAGAGACAGGTTTCTGAGTTTTGTTTTTGGGAAATGGACTTTATGAGGTGGTTTCCGGTTGCCTTCTTTGCCATTGCGTTTTTATTGTGATACGTGCAGGATTTGAATTCACAACCCCTGTGTTACGTGTATGCATGTTTAAATACTGCACCAGTGCCCCATTTCATAGCTGCATGCAAGTCCTACCTTTCCATTTCTTTTGGCTTGAGATAATCCCTGGGAATGCATTTGACAAACGCCAGCAGTGGCCGGGTCAGTTCAGCATACAAATATTTGCATAAAAGAAGGAATTCCAGCCATACAAAGAATATGCCAGCTTGTTTTTCTTGTTCTTTTCAAAGGAAAAGACTTGAGCAGGTTGCAGGGCGGGACTGCCTTGCTCCTTTGAAATACTATACTCAACCATCTAAGGAGAGGACTCACCATTCGACAGGCAAAAATAATGAGCATTGAGCCTTGAAAACTGTCCGGAAAATAATTACTCCTTGCTTATAGTTTTGCATTTCATTGAATACCGATTTATGTGCATGTTTCAACAAGACAAGATAATTTTTATTTTCAAAGTCGAGGGATATCTTACTTCTCATCATATGGACTATCTGACACTTGAAGAACTGAGCTTTGGAAATCTTTGACCACTTCCTGAAATGGAAGGAACAAATATCTAAGTCTTTCAATGAATGAGTGCTTGCTTTGCAACAGTAAAATTTTATCTGGAATGAAGCAACAAAATTCATAACTATTTTATAGTCTACTGAATCAAAGAACAGTATATCTCATGAAAAAGTAAAACAGAAAACCGAAATCCTTTGCTATGAAAGGTTGGATTTGTTTCACACAAGAGCTGCTTGACACATTGTCTGTATGATGCCGTTTGATCAAAACGAACTCTAGGGATAGAAACATCACATGCTAGAGACCTGTATGCTAAGATGTGCATCGATACCAACTCATACCGCCGGACAATGAAAGCCACTGTGCTACAGGATAACTTTGCCTGAACACAATAACATTCAAATGCAGTTATCAGTTCAACATAGCTTGAGTTTTTCAAAAGTTAGATGTGGTTGTAGCATACCTTGACCATATAATTATGATAAGATTTTGAAATGTCAGGAAGCTTCTTCCTTGTAAAAATTGGCTGTGCACCTTCATCAACTACTTCCTGTTGAATATATGATTGATTAAAAGATCTGCAATTCCCGCAATGAATTAGGCATCATACCATTAAGAGTCTGTCGTTTTTGAAATCATTCCAGTGTAACTCCTTAAGCTTTAAGGGGTCTTGATGACATCATTTATAATGATTATGATAAAAAGGAAAAAGCAACTGAATGATGAGACAGTATGACCTAGAGATTACTTCACACCAAGGCAATATTTGTAATGCAGGTTAGAAAAGCAACAGTGCAGATTCTTCCACAAAACAAAGGGAAATGCATTTTTCATCAATGACACCATTAGAAGCTTTCAGCTTAAATTCTGCTTCAGTAATTTACGCAGTCAGTAATTTATGTAGTCAATAATTCATGCAGTCAGTAATATATGCAGTCAGTAATATATGCAGTCAGTGATTTATGCAGCTAGTAATCTATGCAGGTAGTAATTCATAAAGACAGTAGCTTGTGCACTCTATCATTATGATGACAATTTTCCTTGCGTATGCAGTGCAATGCCAGCTTGGTAAAAGCTTTGGGCCACACTGCAAGCCCATTGAATACTACAATGACTGGCTGGCCAACTGATAACACTGTGTCAACAACTCTCCCATATTCTTCCCCAAATAGCTGAATGTAAGCAAGGAAGAACCATCTGCTATTTTTGAAGTCTTTGGTGAGACTAAACCAGGGAATTAAACCCTGAATTCAGGCGTACAAAGAGAGCACTCTACCACTAGACCATTGGTATGCATATTTGCATTATTATAATATCTGAAACATTGCAAATTATTACCTTTGTTGCAATCGTGTATGGTGGGACAATCTCCACGTCTGACTCCACAAAATACTCTAGACATTGTCTTGAGATGAAGTCTCCAGCTACAGGGGATCTCACTACTGCTTGTTGCAGTACATACCCATCATGCACTGGTATTGCACTTGTGTGTGTTGTACCTGAGTCAATGACCAATCCTGTTGACCTGCCGTTGGCAAAGGCTGACAGTACGGCATTTTTGCAAAGGAAGAACGCTGGAACATTGTATTTCTCAAACATCAGTTCTGTCAGTTTCTCTCTTTTACTTCGAATATTCCACTGAAAAGACAATTACAGCTGAATTAGTAAGTCAACTTCCATAGATAGATAGATAGATAGATAGATAGATAGATAGATAGATAGATAGATAGATAGATAGATAGATAGATAGATAAATAGATAGATAGAAAGATAGATAGATAGATAGATAGATAGATAGATAAATGATTATCGTTCAACTCTTTATCATCGCCGTGAAATCTGAAGTTAGCAGTTAGCAGTTCAACCCTTCCACGCATAGTCTCAATCTTCTGCAATGCTTCAAATGTCCTTTCTGCTTATATTGTTGTCTCCCGCCATAGTCACGCTTCTTCTAGCTTCCATACTCCTTCCTAAAGTGCTGAGTACTAAGCAGAGAAATGGTATGCACTATTTATAAACTCTTTGCTATCAGCCCCCAGCATTGAATCCAAACATGTCATACACAAAGAGAGCACCCTATCACTAGATCAAGGATCCACTATTAACAGTTAGAGTACATTGCACTGAAATTGACTATAAATCACCAAAGATGCCTTCCAGCATCAGAGAAAAACTTCCAGTACTTTTATGATTGGCTTGTTCAAAGCTATACTACAATTACTCGATAAAAATATCTGGTAAAAAGATTTGCACTGTTATTCAATAAACTTCAAAATTCACATCAATGAAGATAAGAGGAGTAAAATTCCTACTGGAGCTTCTGACATCAAAACTGGATGAAGTTCTGAATCCGATCGGATGTGCCTTTTGTATGAATGATCAAGCAACTTTTCAAACAGATCCCAGTTTTCTATTAGGCCATCTTTCAAAGGTGACATCATTTCAACGTTTGGTCTTGGTGCACTTATTTCTGAGGGATCAATGTAGTATCGTTTCTCTGAGCTCCTTATGGACTTCGACTCTGTAATCATAATTAATCATCAGAAGGAATCTATTGTGATAATAATAACAATCATTATTTCTATTTCATAAATAACTTATCAACATGATGTCAATTATGCTATCTTGAGCCTCCTGTCACAAAAGTACAATGAAGAGAAGCCATAGCTAGATGACATGTTGTTTCTTAAAGTAATGATAAGATCAATAGCTGGGTCATTAGAAGTGCTTTTTATAACAATTCAAAACCAGTACTATATTCAATATTCCTTGATTTCATCGAGTGAGAAATATATCACGAGTTGTCGCACTAGCAAAGTGTCAGGTTTTCATTTTCATCTTTGGTAGTTTATCACTGTACATGCATAAAGGAACTTGGACAAGATAATGCATGCAAAACAAAATGGCAAGCGATGAGAGAAGGGATGACATGGATTCCACAAGCAGAGAGGTGAGGCGACTTAAAGAAGTCTTCCAGCTGGCGAATCATGTGAGCGCCTGCAAGAAGCAGGGAAACTAATTATTTTGCCACTTTCTCATCGTGCTACACAATACAGGGGTGATGATATATACCAGGTACGATCAAAGTATCTGTAATGAATTTAATGATTACAATGATGACTAAATCAATTGTAATAAATGGTATAATACCATTGGAATCAATGTCCATTTTTTCATCTTTTACATCCAAACATCCAACAGTCGTTGAAAAATCACCCTGTGAATTGATGGTATCAATTACTGAAGAGAAATCAGGTCAAGAATATTTTTTTGGAAATTAGCATTTTTCACGCCTGAGTTTTTATAATCTATTTCAAATAATATTTATGGTTGATACCTTCGGACAATCCTCTCCAGCAAAACCAACTCTCGTTGACATGGATCCAAAATCAAAAACAAGTGCCCCAACTTCATCTGCAGAAAAGAATCATAATGATGATTGCAATGACGACGGGGGTGACCACAATTACAAAGGGGATGATTGCAATGGTGAAGGTGATTATACTGATTATGATGCTTGCTATGGTGGAGATGATGATTTTGATGGTGAAGATCACAGTGATGTCAAATAAGTTCAGCTTAATGGTGATGATTTCCATGATTAATGTGATAATGATTGCCATGATGAAAACGATGATGATGTACATGATTGATGATGATGATGATGATAATTATAATGATGATCGTGATTATGATGATAGTTGATGATGAATATAGCGATTATGATGATGATAGCGATGACCATCACGATAAACTAATTCATCATAATCAGAAAAACGAGAAATGCAGTTAGGAGAGAGGCCCTTTGGGACAACAACTGCAATACCACAATGCTCCGATCAGAAATCAACACTATTTAAAAAGAATCTTCTTTATCAACTGAAAAACTCTGCTACGTCATCCTTGCTTGCCTTTCTGCGGCAAGAAAGTTTGAATCAAGCACTCACATCTAATCTAAACTGGCAGATCTCCCACAACCAACTTTACTTCTCGAAAATTTCGATGAACAGTAGAAAAGTTGTTTTGGAATCAAGATCATCTCCCCTAGTTATAAAGACTTATAGAATAATTACCTCCTCCATATACACCTCCGCTCATCTTGATTGGTATTTGAAAAGTCGTTCAATTCCCTTTTAAAACATTAAATGTTTCTCCCTGGCAATGTGCACTTCTCCAACAATGAAGTATCCTGAGATGGATCAACCTCTTTTGAGTGATCCTAAAGAGAGGCTGTCGGCCTATGAGGCATTTTCAAAACGTTCCATCCTCAAGCGTGGAAGATACGATCGGTCCATGCCAAAGTCTTATCAGGTTTGACCAGTTTAGTTTGCTTCAAGGAGGAAACGTTCTTCTTTGATTAGAATGGAGTGGAATCTTGAAGATCTGTTTGCCGAGCCTCCGCCAAAGATAGGTGATGATTGTGAAAACTCTTTTTCTGTAAAACTTGTTGACAACATATGCCGAACGAGCATCGAGAAAAAGGCTATCCAAGATTATGCTAGTCAATGTCAAGTCAAATCTGACGTGAGCGTTATTCTTGAGTCAGGTAATTTCAAATTCCCAAACAATTTGGATGCGATTAATGCGAGATCTGACGAGAGCCATGCCATAAACGGGAATTCAAGTAATCATTGTACCAAAGAGTCATCAAACGATTTGCAATCAACAGAGGAAAGAAATCCGATGAATTTGAAAAAATATCATATACCGAAATTAGATGATATTTTGAAACTGTCAGCAACTGCTAATAGCAAGGGAAAGTTGAATGGAGTTTGTGAAGACAGAGTAACTGACGTAAATACCAAAGAAACATATGGAAGTAATATTGGATCACATTATATATCGGGGAGGCAAAGTGTGTCAACCGTTTCGAATATAAGTGAGGATTTCAAGAGGCAGTTTGATATGAAAGATGTAACAAAAACTTGTATGGATTCCAATTTCAGTGTGAAGAGAAAATTTGAAGAAATTACAAGCATTGGCATCACTACTGCATTGAACTGTCCTTCTCTGAATGAAGCTATCCCTTCTAGAAATCAAATCCAGGAAACTGGCGAATCATTATCAAAAAAGAAAAAAGCTGGGAATTATAGAAGGAAGTTGCATTCAAAATGTAGAATAAGCGCAAAAGAAATTAGAAAGCTTCCCAATAATTCAGTTAGGTATGATGATGAATTTTTTGCAGAGGCTCCAGAGAGATCAGTCACTCTTCAAAGACCCGATGAAACCGTTCTGAAGAGATTTGCAGGGCTTAACAATGCTGTACCAACAGGACAGAATTGCACAAAGTTCAGAGATCAGAAGAAAGTCAATATGAATTCTATAAAACAGAAAATCAAGAGAAAAAATAAGGCGAAGAAAAAAAAGGGAAAATTAGCAAATGTGAATATGAATAAACAAGAAATTAATATAACAAGTGATAATAATAATGATGATGACGAACTTGTCCTTTCACCGAGGAAGGATTTGAAACCTCATAAATGGCCCGTTTGTAAGAAGAGAAGTGAGACAGATGTGACAGTAAGGACTTCTCAAAATACGAAACTTTCATCCCAACAACTTGGTATGGGAAAGAACCATTTAAATAATGAAGAAGTCAAACTAAAGGAAAAGTCATTTGTTAAAAACTCTGTTCTTGATACCATTTTGTCGGAAACAATATCCTTTTATGGAAAGAAAAACAGTGATGACATTGCTCTAAGAAATTCTTCCCAGTGTGTTCTGTCTTCAACTAAAGCAAAGAATGGTGCATTTCACAACAATAATTTGTTGTTATGGAAGTCTTCTCCTGGATTCATGACATCTAAAAATGGAATGATTAGTGAAACTTGCAAAACAGAAAAATTGTCAAAAATTGTAGAAATGACAGGAAGAGGATCACTAGAAAAGTCTCAAAATTTGCTTGAAAAAGAAGGATTGGATATTTCTACTGGGTTTTCCAATATGGGGAGATTCTCGAAAAGTGCATTGCTTAATTGCGCAGATAGTAGCAAGGATGAAGTAGGTTTAAGGATTGTCAGCTGTGAAACTGAAGTTGATAATAAAGGTTGTAGTGAAAGAGGAAAAAAAGAGCAGGAAGCTTGTAAGAATGAAATGAATGGTATTGATGATGAGAGTAATGAGAAAACTAGAAATAAAGAAGATAATGACAATGGTAATGGAAATAATTGTGGTATTAGAAACGATTGTAATGTCAAATTGTGTGCAACTGATAATGGAAGCTTTGAATTACCCATCTGTGCTTTCAAAAAAGAAATAATTGCTGAAGACATCAATGGAAAAGTACAGGTATTTCTCTCAAGTTTTAGCCTTTATTGATGCAATTTGTTGTTGTGGCATTGCAAAACAGACAGTGCTATGCTATACCCAATATCCAACTGATGCTTTCACTGTGCTTGCACAGCCGTGAGACCCAAAAGCTAAGCAAATTGAGATTTTTGCCATCCTATCTCCTAAGATAGTTAACAAAGAACTCAGGTTTCAGCTACTAAGTTATCTTCATGTTTCAGTAAATTTTAATATCGAAGGGGGGAATAGAGTTAAGTACCCATTTTGTAATGATAAATGATAATGACCAAGAAACTCATAACGCACCATACATCCCCAAGGCTCTTAGGATTTATGTGCAATCAGCTACAGTTAGCTACATCTGCCTTTTGTGGTGCAAAAGTTAGGGCATGGAATGAATGATTTGTCTTCTGATATGATGCTCTTCATCAATCTCTAGATTGGTTAGAGTTGCCGTTTTTGTATTGATCAGTCAGTCAATAAACCTTTCAATTAATGAACTAGTCAATTATGGAATAACCAAGGCACTATGTGAAAAATGAGCCACTAGCTGTTTCACTTAAGTTGATCAGTGTGTGTATGTGTTGCTTTTCAGGGTTCAAAAGGACAGTTTGTCAAAATAGAAGCTGATAGCTCTTTTCTTACAAATGTTTTTAACCTACCAGTTGATTTGTCAGTAGCTGGAAAGGTTTGTGTCACCTTATTTTGACAATTTCTCAGTTGCATGTTTAGTTATTTAGTCATTTTGTTTGATATTTTGCCTCATAAATTCATCATTTCTATAGCCAAGAGTTCAAGGTATAAAGTGAGCCAATTAACTGGCTTCACTTTATGACAACTAGCTAAATGAGAAACTTCATTAGGACATAAAGTACTAAAACGTAGTCGGAAATACGAGATCAAAGAAATGCAAAAGCTGCTAGAGAATTAGCCTGATTAGTAAAAATATAGATAAATATAGAATGTAGATTGAAAAAAATAGTTAGATTTCCCTTAGGTGATGAGTACAGAATAAAAAAGTTTGTAAGTGAATAGATGGCAATTTTGGAAATATTTGGACCTAAGTAGAGTCACTAAAAAGCTCCCCACCTCGGAAGGAAACAATTGAAAAGGCACCACTTGACAAGTTCTGTCACCACATTTGTTTGAATTATTGACATATTTTCCTAAACAAAGAATCCCTATTGACTTGTATGCTTCAAGAAGGGTAAAGCATTACTCCTTTGCACCACTTGTCTTTAAATTCTGTTGCAATAACTGATAGAATTTCCATCCAACCATCAATCAAATTAACACATGAAGTTGGCTGTGAACTTTAATCAAAGTCAATCTGATCAGACCTGATCTGAACTGACGTAACCTGCCACAACCTGGCTGTTGTGTTCTGCATTTTCCAAAACGTATAGAGTTTGGAATCAGAAATGTGCCAATGTTTTACTCAGTGCACTGGCCTGACTTGAGTTGACCTAGTCTTCATTCTGTTATCATGATCAATCGATTTCAATTAAATAAAGGTGTTCTTTGTATATTTTAGGAAGAACATCCCAAATCTGTTGGTGAGATACCTCATTTCACTTTCTTCTTTTGTCATCAGTTTCTAATTTTGCTAAATGTATCAATCTGTTGGGCTCATAGAATCACAGTTTTTCAGCTTCATAAGATTTGATTACAAATGCTTGATGATTGGCACTCTGTCTGCCAAATCCTTGCCAGATTTATAGGAAGATAACAGAGAAGCATTTTTTTGAAGTTACCATCAAAAGTCTTATTTTTCAATGTATTCTGCCTAGCATCCTAACGAAGATTATTGTAGGCTGAAAAGCTATGCTTAACAAGCAAATGCTCTAGATCTCCTTCTCGGTGGTACTACACTTTGTGCTTCCTAGGTCTGGAATTACAGAGAGCTATCAGCTGTCCTCTCCATAAGCGACAGTCAAGCTCATGTGTTTTTGTGAGCTACTGCCCATTGCGTCTGCGATGAAGGACTTTAACAGCTGAGACATTCTACGACCTATGACGACATTCAACAAAATGTTTTTTTTTTGTTTTTTTTTAGTGGGTTATGTTGAGGGAAGGCCATGGTGACCTATACAAAGCCCCAACAAAGGAAGAAAGAAGAAAGCGAGCAGCTAAGAGGATAGAGAGATAAGATCAAGCTTACTGATCTTAGATCTGAAAGATGGCAAGTTGTAGGACTCAGGAAAGCAAGAAGAGGGCAAGACGTTCCATAAGTTGCATGTTCTTGGGATGAATGATGATTTGTGAGATAGAGTTCGTGGATTAGGCAGTTTGACCATAGAAGAGTTGTCTCAACAATGTGATCAAGTCATTTTTTGTGCTGCAGGGAAGCAAAAACGCGGTGGTCGCAAGAAGAAAGGGAAGAAGAGGAAGGCAAATGAACACCAAAAACCAAGGAATTTAAGAGTAGATACGGAAGCAAAGGTTCAATGCAAGTATTTTCTCGATGGAAAATGCAACAAGGTAACTGAACTAAGACTTGTTCAGAATCAACACTTTTACATTTATCTTTGACAACATGATCAATTGTATTTTTTCTGTTACCATGTGAGTTATCTCATTTGAGTTTCTGCTTGCTGTGAATTTCAGCTGCCTCTGTCCTTTTGTAGGTGATCATTTCTTTATGACCCTTTATGATGTACGTTTCATGTTAACCTTCATTGTATGTTAAAGTAGTTAATGAAGCATGTCATATTGATATTGACATTATTTGTCTTTTTGTAAATCCGTCTCTTCTCGTTCCCTTGTTTTCGTTTATTTCTTTGGATGATTCTAACACTTCAACGTAATGCAACAGAACAGGCTCCTGAGTAATTTTCCATTTTTGTTCTCCCCTTTTCATTTTCTTTGATTGTAATTTTCCCTTTCGTCTTTCTTTTGCTTTTAACTTACTATTTTTCGCTTGCCTTCTTTCGCATTCTCTCTATTCAATTTTGATGTTATCATTCACTTTTTATAATTGTCCTGTTGTGATTTCATTTTTTTTGCATTTTAAGGGAACTGAATGCCGCTTCTTACATGAAGGAATACCACGACGACGTGAGCTCTGTCGTTATTACGTCACAGATTGCTGCCTTGCGGAAAATTGCATCTTCATGCATGATATCTTTTCATCTTCTTTCTATTTTCATCTGCGTCTTTAATCATCTAATTTTTCTTTATTTTTCGTTTTTACATGATCATAGCACGAGTAGAATGGCAGCATATTTGCTGAGCGTCCGAACCCATAACTCATTGGTTTGGGTTCGAATCCTGCATCATACCATGTGTGTATGCATGTATGGATATGTATGTGTGGCTATGTATATTTAGCTATGTATGTAGGGCTATCTATGTATGGTTATATATGTATGGCTATGTTTGTATGTATGTATGTATGTATGTATGTATGTATGTATGTATGTATGTATGTATGTATGTATGTATGTATGTATGTATGTATGTATGTATGTATGTATGTATGTAATTATGAATATGTTGAATAAATATATTCTTGTCATGAAATAGAAACTCCTGGTAGCATGTATCCTTTCTAGGTGGGATCCACCAGAATGTTGAATAAGTATGCTAGTCTGTCGATATGGTTTTCGAAATTCGCTTTCAAGCGCAATCATGAAAGCTTACGCCAATCAGAACACGAAGTTATTTGAAACAGTATAACTTCAGACGAGAGTTTCTCTCAAGCCAGCCGAGATCTATAAATCTGTTGCAACTTCGTCTTCTCGTGCTCGCATTCCCACCGTCTTTTCCTTAACTCGTTTTACGTGAATTTCCTTGTAAGTTTTTCCACGCTTATTCAAAATGTGCAAATGGTAGAAACTGCAAGTATTCTCACGACCCTCTGACTGAAGAAACGAAACGCCTTCTTCACGAGGTATGTATTTCATATATCGAGACTGCATATGCTTCTCGTGGTTTTTTCGTCAGTCAGATAAATGCACCGTTATGATTGTAATTGAATTCGTCGCAGGTTTCTTGCGAACTCCGAGTGATATTTTTCTCGTGTCATATGCTTCACGCAGCAATTCTAGTCTGAAGCTAAAAATGCACCATTCACTCATGTCATCTTTTGTCGTTCTCTTTTCTTCATCCATCATTCGGCGTTCGTTGTCTTCTCAACCGGCCTCTTCCTCCACCCATCTCTATCTTATTCAACTTGCCCTCATATTCGTCGCCATTTCTCTGACTTTCTATTGCGCCTAAACTCAAGCCAATGCTCCTCCACAACTCTTCAATGCTTGCGATGGATTTTGTGGCCAAGCCTGAATAACTATTAACAGGTAGGCTATGCTCGGGCTGGGACTGCAATGGCTGCATGGGGTATCTCTGCAACAAGAGTTTATGACTGCGGTTAGCTACAGACAGTGGTGAATTTTCTCACCTGCCGTAAACTACCTGTCACAAGCATTTCGCAACCCGTTGCTTTATTGCCGACCGCCCTCCCTTTTTCCGACTTTGGGACTGGCACCGGGAGTGCACTCAATCCATAGATATACCGACTTAAGTCAATTACTTTCCAACAGTGATTAAAACTTACTGATTCGTAGTAGTTTACGACCAATTTTTCAAGTATGTTTCAGTAATCGATTCATAGAATTCCTTCATACGAAATCAATCTCATTCAAGATCAGCTGTGCATTATTTTAGATTATTGCAATATCTTGATAGCAATAATTTTAAACAGCAAAATCCCTTCGGTTAAACAGATCAATTGTGGCCTATCGTTTCTCGGTACTCTTCTCTGCTGACTCATTATTGTATTTCCATATTGATATTCACCTTCAAGGACTTTGCAGTATGTGTTGTGCTTTGCTCAACAAAACTATTTCTGAAATTATTAATCGACATGATTATAATATATTTCTTCACGTAGTTGCTATCACGTGATGCTTCTATGAAGAAGGAGGCTTTGGCCAATGACAAGGATCCAGCACCAGCCAGCAATGAAGTTATTGAAGAGGAGACTGTAAATGGCAGTGAAGCTAGCTCAAAATTGCCCTCTTTATACTCGTCTTTGATTTAGGGTAGTATTTTTAGTTGTGTTTGGGTCCTAAGACAATTGTACCGCATGAATTCATTTCCCAAAAATATACCCCATCGAATCTCAAAGAAATTTACCGTCCCATTTACCAATAGGTATTACTATTTACAAGTGTGATTCAAAGATTAAAAAGGCGAAGTTTCTACAATATTGGCCTATAAGCTCTCCTGTTAGATACTTTCCTGTGGCTTAATCAAGACGTGAAACATTGAGTATTGATTTTCCCTAGCTTGTATCTCGTTTTCATGGCAAGTTTTGGTTTTGAAATTTAAATTATTTGTATGATAATTATTTTGTCACATATTGTTAGCTTTCTACTGTGGTCAGTTCACTTGTTCAGAAGCACTAGGGGCCACATCTACTGGTCACGGTTAAGTCGTAGCAACATGAGAATCGAATGAAGGTTTATCTGAATCTCAATTTTCTCCTAAGGCTGGGGTAAATGCCTCATTTTTGCTGCAGCCTCGGGCTGAAAACAGGAGAGCTTTGGGTTGATTTTACACCAAAATCGTTTTTTAATGAATACGCGGTTGTACAACGCCTTGCTATTGCAGAGACGAGTAGAGAGAACATTCTGTTAAATCAGCTAGTACGTTTTGTCACTCTGAAGACATTTTCGTCCTTGGAGAGTTTCTTCTAGCAGTCTGGATTGGTTAATAAAACGATTGTCCTTCTTCTCTTTATCGCCGCCGCAACATCCGAAATTAGCAGGTCAACCCTTCCGCCCATAGTCTCTAACTGTCTTAATCTTCTGCGATGCTTTGACTACCATTTCTGCTGTAATTGGTGTTACCCATAACATCTACGTTTCGTCTCAGGATGGTCAGATCGTCAAGTCGTCTTTCTCGCGATAATCTCTCGTTTTTATTTAGATGAAATATACAGCGTTTGCATTGAGCTTGTAGACTCGTGGTGAAGTGCTTGTGACTTGGAATCCTGCATGGCTTACAATTAAATGCTTTCAGTAAGAAAGGCAGCTGTTAACCACCTCTTAAAATCCACTTCCCCAGAAGAAACTTAACTGTCAATTCCGCGATAGGACAGGTGCGTAGCAGTACCACTGCCGCAATGAAGGAGCGTCTGATACAACAACAACAAGCTGATATGTTGGTGAATGATGGCGGTTGGTGAAGGAACTCATGGAAACCCTGCTATCATTTTAATCGATTCAAAGGGATCTTATTGTCATACATGCTGAGGAAAGTAAATCCCTCGAAGAGGAAAGAAAGCTTTTATTGTTAGCTGCATGGACGGTACAATTTAGTGCAATATCTTAGGCATGAGCTTGGTGGAAAATGAGCTCAGCTGGCGGTAGTAAGGATGATGGGATACAAGAAAAAGCGTCAAAGTGCGAAGTAGAGAACTCAGAAGGATGTAAAAGGAAGCGAACGCAAATTAGCCTTTTGGAGTACTTTTCGAAGAGAAAGAAAGAAAAAGCAGAAGCGGGAGGAAAGGGTACAGCTTTCATTAACGTTTTTCTTGTATCATAATACCTAGACATCCGTCCGTCAGGGACGACTGTAGCATGGCGGATAGTCTGCCTGAATCATTAACCGAAGGAACATCTATCAAGTCCTGCAATTGCTATTAACGATGCTAGGAAGACCATCCTACGATGCTAGGAAGACCATCCTACGATGCTAGGAAGACCACTCCATTGAACATGCTTCAGTTAAACTCTACTCCTCACAGTCTGTACTCCATTCCATTCTCTTGCTAAACATGCATCTCAAAAGCTCGGTTTCCTCGCCAGAGCCTGCGGGTTTTTCTCATCTTCTCACCTTCTAACTATATTGAAGTCCCGAATCCATCCTTTTTTAGAGTAATCCTCTCACCTCTGGTGTGGTGCTCCAAAATCCACTCTCTGTCTTCTTGACAAAGTCCAGTCCAAATCCATTCGTCTCATCAACAACCCTAACCTCACCAAGTCTCTCCAACCTCTTTCCATCGTTGTTTAGGCAGAAATATTTCCATATTTTACGGATACTTTCACTGTGAAAATGTTTGTCCATGTTTTAGCATGGCAAGGAACTTTCAGGGAAGAGAAAAAGGCATTTCCCCCTTTCCACTATCATTAGCTGCATCAAGATGAATATATGAACCCAACAGTTGGTAGTATGCATGGAATGCATTCCAGGCTCCGGTCTGGAGCCAGGATGAATGGGAAGCCACCTCATAAGGGTCTACTTCCTCAGGGAAATCTCAGGTCCCTGTCCTTTGTTTTGCTATTCTCAAAGCCATGTATGTAGTGTAGCGTGGTTTAAGAAATCCACATCCTTAGGGAAGCTGAGAGCGCAGTCTCTGTTATGTGCTAGGCTTGTAATCTAGTATGCTACGCAGTTCATGCAATGGCTAAGCAGCTTGGCTTTGCATTGATTTTGAGGCTGATGTGAGTCAAAATAGATACAATGGACTTGGCCTTTATGCAAAACCACATGATGTCGAAGTTAGACATTTCTGCATGCTAAACATAGTTGATCACGTAAGGATGATGATTCTACAATTGGAAATGAGTTTTACATTTACCTTTAGCCATCCCATATAGTTTACCTACAAGGGTCAAAGTACTCCAAATCAATTTTGTTTTTTCTCTTCACCCAACAACAAGGAGGAAGTTTTCCCATGCAAAATATATCCACAACCTGCTTTTTGATGTGTCCAACTCATCATCCATTGCACATTGTCCCCTGACCTCCCACTGACCATGGCTCCCTGATCTATCATCAAACATTGCTCCTGATTCCACTGAACTTTGACCCCTGATCTCCCATAAGTAGTAGCCCCTACTATCAGATCCTGACCTCCTATTGGACAGCCTATCTGTTGCTAAGATACTTCTTTTGCTAGGACTTGAAAACAGGTAGTATTGATGTCTTTCTATGAAACGTCTTTCTTTCTTTTAGCCTGGGAAGCAGATGAGACTATGTCTAAGGTTAAATCAGATGCTGATCGAAAATCACAAAGGGAAATGTGTGCCAGTGCAGCAGAGAGGAGAATTAGTCTAAGCCCAAACTCACCTGAGCTCTTCTCAGAAAATGCCTCAAATTATGAAGACCAAGGAACAAACTCATCTTTTGATGTCAACTTATCAAAGTCTTTGTTTGGAATGTAAGTTGAGTTATCAAACCCTCTGGAATTTTTCAGGTGTGATATTTTCCGTTTTGTTGACGCCATGAACAAGTCAGTGTCAAAATATGCTAAAGAATGCTTTGTTTGACACTATCCAGATCATGAATCTCTCTTTATTTTCTAGGCCTCATAGAAATGAATTGTATTCAGAAGAGTGTGGTGATGCTAATGTATGTACCTCTTGCTTTCAAGTTTAATAGTGTATGTGCGAGGATGGCTCACTGCGAAGTCATTTTATCACAGATTCAATTTCTAGTGAGTTTAGTCTCATCTTCAAACTCGCAGCCTGCCGGCCAACTGTGGCATGCAGGATGACGTCTGGCCCATGCCTTAGAATAAAAATGAAGATATTTGAGAGCATTGAGATATCTTTATCAGAGCCTTTCTTGCGGAAAACCTGATGTGGCCCAGCCTCAACTAGACGCCGCCTCCAGCGACCCCCAGGTAAATTGAGTTTGAGATCACTGGTCTGGAGTAAAGAGAATTGCTAGCAATCTGTAGTTGCAGGCATGTAAAATGAGAAGTTAAATCACGTCAAGAGCACCAAAAAGAAAGCTCACCGGTGTTACTGCTTAAGCATAATTATATTGTGTGCAAATTTTCAATTCAATAGCTCCACACAATGAAGAATGTTGTGAGGCACTAGGACACTGCTTGATAAGCTTGGCCGCTGAGTCACATAAATCTACCTTGGAAATCACCAGTGACGGGAATCACACAATGGGGTCACATAAAGAGGAAACACCAGGGTATTGCTTGATAAGCCTAGTTCCTAATTGCCCAAAATATGTCTTGAGGTAGAAAACCTGAAAGGATTCTTTCCTCATTCTACTTATGTTACTTACTTGTCAAATAAAGTGAAGCTCTCTCATTACGTTATCTTATGTCCAAAGTTCTATTTTCAAAATGAGAAGCTTTTCATGGATGCTTTTTATCCCTACCAGATTACAATTCCGCCATCATTCAACCAACTTCCTTATTGCTCTGGCCTTCTGCCTGTGCTGAAGCCACAACCAGATCACACCATCCTTTTCAGGGTACGTTCTCCTCTGTCAATCACATTCAATGCTCTTTCCACTAAATACACTTAGCTAAGAAATTTTGTGAATTATTTTTTGTGTGGACTGGGAACATGCAGAATCGATTAGAATGTAGCTGACTCAATGTAGACCGGCTGAAGGAGATAGATGTGAGAGAGTCAGAAAGAAATGTTGTAGATGCTGCATGCTTGCAATTATCAAATACATGCAGCAAACAGCAACTCAATATCAAAAGTCCACAAATATAATTCAAAGCAACTGTCATCAAGCTTCACAGATATAAGGGACTTGTCAGGCACTAAGAGTGGCAGTCTTGTCCACCTTGGACTTAGGATATCAAAAGATGTTGGCAACTTTGCTCATTAAGTCATTATCTGTTTTGGTAGAAATTTACAAACAATTTTCATGATCTGCTTATATTTGTCAAATTTATCATGATGATAGTGCTAATTTTTCTGGTTTACAAATTTTACCTTAAATTGCTTCAAGCCATGTGTTGATTATTTTGAAGTTGATCCATTTTGTCAGCTGTGGTAAATTCAACATTGCAAGTACTTTTGATTGTATTCAAACTTTCAGTCACACATTCAAGCTATGGAGATGCCAAATCCTTACCCAGATAGATTTCGGTAGGATGTGATATTTTGTGACATTGCCTTTAGAAAGATATTTTTCTATTATCATATTCACTGTTCCTCCCCAGTACTGTCTCTCGCTGTTTATCTATCTACCTATCCGTTTTTCTCTCCTTTTCTAGCATCTCTTTCTCTCTCTAACAACTCTCTCTCTCTCTAAAGTATCTTTCATTTTCTCTATACGATCTTTCTCCTTCTCTCTCTACCACTGCCCTTTTTCTCTCTATAACGTCTTCCTGCCACCTCTCTAAAAGATCTTTCTCTCTCTCTCTCTCTCTCTCTCTCTCTCTCTCTCTCTCAGCGTCTCTCTCTCTCTCTCTCTCTCTCTCTGTGGCTCTCTCTCTCTCTCTCTCTCTCTCTCTCTCTCTCTCTGTGGCTCTCTCTCTCTCTCTCTCTCTCTCTCTCTCTGTGGCTCTCTCTCTCTCTCTGTGGCTCTCTCTCTCTCTCTCTCTCTCTCTCTCTCTCTCTCTGAACATCTCTCTTTCTATATATTGTCTTTCTCCTTCTCTCTGTACGATCTTCCTCTTTCTCTCTAACATCTTTCTACCGTCTCTCTCTCTAACTTCTTTTTAACCATCTCTCAAAAGTCTGCCTTTCTCTACTGAAAACTTTGAGATCCGTACAGCTAACCTCAAAATTGTCTAGGACAACAGACGATAAGGAAGTAAAAAGTTCAAAAAAATTAACCGCAAGAAATTGGAAGTTTCAAAGCGTTTGATTCTTGTATTGCATGTTATTTTACAGGGATATGTGGGACAGGGACCACGTGAGAATGCCGTGCTCAAAAGAGAATCTGTACCCTGTGAGTAGGTCATTAAGAACTACATTAGCATCCTATATACATATATATATATTTATATGACACTTGAAATGTCAAACTATATATATATATATATATATATATATATATATATATATATATATATATATATATATATATATATATATATATATGACATTTGAGATATCAAACTTCAAATAGCCTACTAGACTTTGCACTGTGGCTGAGCCCCTTCTCGTGATTGAGATATTGTCATGTTTCGACTGCTGAAATTTGTTGAATTATCATGGCGTTTCGTTTCAGACGAAAGAGAAAAGGAGTAGAAAGAGGTGGGAGCTTATTGAGGAAACGCTTTTGAAACCCATCCGAAACTCAAAGGATTTCCAGGTAGTTTTTGTTGGTCATCAATCTGCGTGGAAACATACTTTCGTCTTACTGAATATCTTTTCATCCGATACTAATCAGATTATGAAGTGCCAGTAAAATACCGAAATATGACTATGCAACCATTCTTCTTAGTAGTGCATACAAAACCAACAATTTCGGTATTCATGATACGAAGGTTTTGTTCGTGCTGTAAAATAGACAGGAATTAGTGTTTTGATGTACCGAAAGTAAGTTATTCATAGTAACTCAGTTGCATGATTGCCTCACAAGGAAGACCGTTCGTCGCACATCGATCACAACAAAAAAGTTTTTATAATGGCCGAAATAAGAAGATGAAAACCATACCCAGATGCGTTGATTTTGTTAATGTTGGAATTTTTGCACACGTGTTTTAATCATTGTAAACAGGACTTTTTAGCTCGATTTTGTTTCTCAGTGGTGGTTTCAAGAGAGGCTGCGGTTCCAGGCCCCGCGCTTCTGGTAGCCCAAGAGGAATCCCGCACCAAATAGAAAAATTTAAAAGATTTTTTATTTCAAGTAGAAGAAAGAAACGAGAAGAATAGATTTAAGAGTAACTTTGGTTGGCAATAAATTCAAACGATTTTTTATTTCAAGCAGAAGAAAGAAACGAGAATAGTAAGATTTAAGAATAACTTTGGTTGGCAATAAATTTAAATGATTTTGACCTTGCAGTCCATAAACCGCCACTGATTGTTCTCCGTATTATAGATCGTAATTGATGTTTTCGTCTGAGGGGCTTGCGAGAACCAGCTTATGCCGAAGAAAAACCCTCCTGAAAGGAATTAAATATGAGAACATTTGAAAATCAGAACTTGTGAAAATGAAAAGTTGATCTTATCGATTGGCTGCCTGCTTTGAAATCCATTTTTCGCCATTATTATTTGACGCTTCATACTCTGATGAATGTTGGACAACAACGTGCTCATTGTGACGCAGTTATATATCCGCTTTTCTTTGTAATATCAAAGCTTTATTCAAGAAATTTGTTGACTAATTCAAAGTTGCCACAAAAATTTCCGAATAAGTGTTGAATCCTACCAGACTTTCCTGATTCTTAAAGCAGCGGTAAACAGCAAAGGAGAGAGACTCACTCGCTATCATTTCAAATTTGAATGAAGCAAAAAGTAACCCGAATATCTTTTTATCATCATGAAGAAAGGAGAGCTTGATTCCGAGTAGCGTTGGACCTCTTCACAAGCTTCCTCCAGTTGTCCCAGTCCTTAGCAAGTCTCACAATTTCAACCATATCAAATCCACTCGTCAATAAATCAATCAGTCAATCGATCAATAAATCAATCAGTCAATCGATCAATAAAGCAATCAGTCAATCGATCAATAAATCAATTAGTAGTTTTCTGTCCCTGCAGTGGGATCCCTTGGCAAGACGCTCCATCCTTTTCCCCACTCTTGGGACTTTTTTCTCGATTGTATCCCAACTCCAGCTTCATCTCGTTTGGTTAGCCAGAGGAAGGCAAGGCGTTCCATAAGTTGCATGTTCTAGGGATGAATGATGATTTGTGGGATAGAGTTCATGGATTAGGCAGTGAAACTTGGAAAGGGTGTGAATGAAATAAGCTTCTGGTGGTTTTGACACGCCTCAGAGGAACATGAATTATCTCCCTGATCTCCTGAGAGCAATGCCTGTGAATGTATCTATAAAGATGGAAAGATCTCCAACTAAACGGCGATGGGAAAGAGGTTGGAGAGATTTGGTGAGGTTAGGATTGTTGATGAGGCGAATGGCTTTGGACTGGACTTTGTCAAGAAGGCAGGGAGTGGATTTTGGAGCACCAACCCTAACATGAGAGGAGTATTCTAAAAAAGGATGGATTCGGGACTTTTATATAGTTAGAGGTGAGAAGAGGAGAAAAACCCGCAGGCTCTGGCGAGGAAACCAAGCTTTTGAGGTGCATGCTTAGCAAGGGAATAGATGTGAGTTTTCCAAGTGAGATTAGACGATAGAGAAAGACCAAGTTGTGTGAAAGAATTTAAGCGTCCAGTTCATCGCCATTCATGAGGACAGGTGAAGCGTTTTGGTTATGTTTACGTGAAATGGCAGCCTGTTTCGTCTTGCTTTGGTTGAACGAAACTAGGTTGTCTTTGCCCCACTTCTCACTTCCAGTCGGAGTTGAAGTTTTTATTTGATTGGAGAGAGCCATTTGCTCTCTGAAATTCCAGTCGTGTGGTAATCATAATTGTTGGCATCACATCGAGAAGGAAGACCAGGGCACTGTTCCACGTGAATAGCTTCACAGTATCGTAAAGTAAATTTTCGATCGCAACGTTAAACACCTGGAGAGAAAATGCAAATTTTATGCGGAGCTGGCATTCAAGTTTCGTAAAATTACCTGCATCGTATATTGTGTCTTGTATGAAAGAATCGCTAATAATATTTTCATTGCAGAATGCAATTATGGCATACAACGTTCATTACAAGGACAAATGGGACTTCGAAGGATGGCACTCTTTCTGCAACCTTGTACGTTTTACTTTTTCAATAATCTGTAAAATGCGTGATGTATGATACATATAGTATGAAACTGGTTCGCTTTCTCCATTGCGAGCTTAGCCAAAACCAGAGAGAAGGCAGCGAATTTTCTTTCAGGAAAGTTCATATTTGTGGGATTGCTGCCCGATGCCTTCCTCGTCAATAGTTTTTTCATTGTGAACCATCCAGAAGTGGAGGCCACAGCCTCTTTACAATGGGCTCCCAAACTTTAGACAACACACTAACAACACACAGATTTGAATTACGTTTATATTGATTGTAAGCCGTCATCAACTCATTTGGTCTTCGTCATGTCTTTTTAAGCAAAATACATACCCAGATTTTTAGAAGGACAGTAACAAATAGAACGAAGGATGTAATTAACAGAGATTTTTATCAATGTTTAAAAGAACAACATCAACCATTGCAAAGTTCTCTGCCGTCCGTAACAGAAATAAGCATGACGTCATCTGGTTCTGGCTTCGCACGGTACTGAACAATGTTTCCTAGCAAACATTTCGAAAAAGAAGTAAAAAATATTGAAAGAAAGACAGTTTCTTTTCTTTTTTTAAAACCAGACATTTTGATAGCCAAAAAGGTTTAACATTTCCTTTCTAAAAACTTAATTTGATGAAATTTGCTAAATATCATTTTCCTTTAAAATTCCTCTTCATTTCTCAAACTTATAACACATTGTAAGTACCTTGTGCTGTCAATTCAGTCACGTATCATTTTTAGTTTCGTTTGCGATCCTAATCCACAAATTCCATCATGATAGTCATTATATTTACTTTAGCTAGGTGATGTCACTGGTGCTACAATGGTAACTGAGTAGATATGGACTAATTGGCCATCTGCCACAAGATACTCAAGCTTTTTACAGTTTCTCTTTTAGTCGTGTCGATTACTTAATGAATCATTTTTTTCTGTCCGTCTGTTTTTAGTTAATATCTTTCAAAAGTATATTGTTTTCCTTCTGTTCTAGCATCTTAGTCATAAAGAAAAAGATGAGTTGTTTGATCGCATTCTACCAAATGTTCTGGTTCTTGCTTTAAGGCTCCCGTCAATATGCACACAGGTTTGAAAATCAGAAATAATTCTCCATTTTATCATTATATCAGTAATGTGGGCTTGCATTTAGATTAACTTCTTAGAGTGACAAAAGTCATCAATTCTCTGTGATTTAAAGCTTTGGAATCACAAAGGGTAGTTATGTCGAAGGGAAGGAACAGATCATTGCTTACATACATACATAGCCACACACGCATGCATACATACATACATACATACATACATACATACATACATACATACATACATACATACATACATACATACATACATACATACATACATACATACATACATACATACATACATACATGCATACATACACACACACACACACACACACACACACACACACATGCATACATACACACACACACACACACACACACACACACACACACACACACATGCATACATCCACACACACACACATGCATACATACATACACACACACACACATGCATACATACACACATGCATACATACACACACATACATGCATACATACATACACACACACACATACATGCATACATACACACATGCATACATGCATACATGCATACATACATACATACATACATACATACATACATACATACATACATACATACATACATACATACATACATACATACATACAAACATACATACATACATCTTCTTCAAGCTGTTTTCCCGTTGGGGTCAACATGCATAGCCATAAGTACATGCATGCATTGTTTTCATTGGCACATCCACAACTTAAGTGTCACTCGTCAACTCTAGCTATATCTTTATGAGCGTATTCAAATTAGCATCTGACATTTCATAAGACGATTCGTAAGATTTTCAGTGTGACAAGGCTGTTCCCTTTTCGTTGTGCGATGTTTAAGCTGTCTACATCGACATTTTTGTCCACTTGTTGTGTTTTCTTGCACTCGTAAGGCTGGCTTGCGGTGACCGAAAAGCTAGTTTCTCCGTTAACGATGCGTTGGTTGTCAGAAATTAATAAGAGAAAGGCAAACTGCCAGCCTATGGTTAACACAAGTACTTTTCTAATAAGTTTTGTCAACATGAACTGAGATCAGAAATTGCTATGTTGCTTTCAAAGCTAACATAAATGTATATTGTGTCCCTAGACAATGCAAGAGCGTGCACAACTGCACAGTTCGTCTATTTAAAGCAAGTTGGCTAAGAAACAGGCGTTATGGGAAACTTTTATTGAATAGCTGTTCACTGCCTACTTACTACATGATTTTCATAACACCACATAATGTGAATACATTGTGTTTCAGGCACCACCGCTTTTGAAGAGGCAGAAAAACCACAGATTGACATTGTCGCAGCAGCAGGTGCTGATTTTCAGACCTTAACTTAATTTCTTCCTTTTTGTGCAAATGTGAAGCGGCATTTTTGTCTATTCAAGATCGCGACTGAAAAATTTGAATCCCAGACTGAAGGAAACCGGGGGTTGATGCCAAGAATGACATACTGTACCATATGGTACGATATACAAACCATGGTACAATTCACAAAAATACCATTTAATAACATTCCATGTCTTATCATGCCAAAACGAATACAATATCATATGTAATACCATACCGTACAATGCAAAGCAATACCATTCATGCAATACCATACCATGCCAATAATGCTATTTCGTTCCATTTTATTTCATTAGTATTTGATACCATAGAGTACCATATCATACCATAATTTGCAATACTCTGCCATGCTATAGCATGCCATAAAATGTGATTCCATACCTTGTATGAAATACCTTACCACGTCATACAGCGTCATACCGTACATCCTTCGTTCACACCGCATCATAGCACTCAATAACATACCATACTATTTCATACCACATCATGTCATACTATATCATACCACAACAGACCATACTTTATGAGGCCATATTAAATACTATGCCCGTATCATACATTGTCATACTTTTGTTTGTTTCTAGTGACATTTTTTAATTGCAGGCTGCCTGTCTCCTTGCAAATGCCTTTTTTTGTACTTTCCCTTGGAGAAATTCCCAGAAGCATTCAACGTTCCCCGACATAAATTTTAACAGGTTCGTTTTTTGGTGCTTCAAAAGAAGTCTCAAGAGTTTCAAAAACTTGTATTTTCGTTTTTTCACACGTTGCTTTCTCTAAAATATTTGATTTTTCTGTTTTATTCATGATCTCCGCCTGTTACGTGAAGGTAGATATTTGGACACTGAGAGGCCTTTTACTTACGAAGCTGTCATTTGTTGTTGTCGTTCGTTTCCAAGTTCAGAAAGCGTGCTTCATCAGCAGGTTTCATCTGTCATGATACCACATCCAAGTCAGCCGATCTCTATGTGCTTTGAGGAGATGCGGTGTGTCATGATGTCGTGGTGTGATGACTCAGTGTGCGGACTCATAGCGCAGGGGTCGTGAGTTCGAATCCTGCGCGTGTCACAATCATGATAACACGATCGGTGAAGAAAGCAACGGGATACCACCTCACGAAATCCAATTCCCTAGAAAGATCTCGGAGCCCAGTCTCTGGTTTCTGATATGCTCGAACTCGAGTATGCAGTACAGGTGTGTCATGAAATTCTGCACTGCAGTTTGGGCACTTGTGAGGAAAGTTCTCGCTCAATTAATGCTCATGACATCTGCTCGATCTCCTCGCATTTGGATGCCGCGACTTATGTTTCATTCATCTCCTTCTTTACAGATTATTCAGAGGAACGAAAGATGTTGTGAACAAAGCCAAAGCTGAAAAACTAAGGACGATTCTTCATTATTTCAAAAGAGTCACAACTGACAGTATAAAAACTTTCTTATTTTCATTCCTTTTTTCAAACGTTTTTCATTCCATTACTAGAAGCATGCCAACATTTCGCTCACCCGCTTAAGATGCCCACTTTCCTAGAAGATCTCAGAGCTCTGTTCTGGTTTCTTCAATGTTCTACTGGTTTCTTCTACTACATATTGTTAGATTATGAAAGAAGTCAAATTTCCTAGAAGGGACCCGTATTCCGGTCTCTGGTTTCTTCTGTACTTGCAATGAAGTGTGCTATGCATGTTATTCCTGTATCTTGCTTCTGCCCCACTCAAATTCGATCACCCCATGTCGTCCTTATAGTCCTTGTTGGAAACTTGAGTAACTTTATTTTGACGTGTTTTCATGCTGCGATTTTTTCATCGTCATTTCTTTACTTGCATTGCAGTGCCCACTGGTACCATAACGTATTCAAGACAAGTGATACCAAAAGAGCGAATGATTGATTGGGAAACGTATTGATTTCATTTCCATGCTTTTTCTTCATTCAGCTAACCAGTAATTAGTTCGCTAGGGATCACGGGGTTAGATGCCACATGTCATGGGTCACTTCTAAAACATTCGAACCCCTTGACAGGAAATTGCGTCATAAGGGCATTCCTCAAGCATGACTTCTTGATCTTACTTGCTTTTGTGATTTGTTTTCCTCGTGGTTTCGTCGTACATTTTGACGAATGAATAAATGTTTTGATGCAGAACATTTTAAAATTGCACTAAAAAAAACAGGAAAAGTCTTCTCCCCTTTCTGACCTATTCGTCCGATTAGAGAGGATGGAAGGTCGGAAAGTTACCCGGATAAAATGTGGATCTTATCCTCTGACGCGGATCGTTAAAAGTTAGTGACTGATGCCAATGATTTGCTACCTTTCCGGGCCAATCTTAACTCGGACATAACCTGATATTTCATGCTCTGCTGAGTTCGGACGAAAAGATCGTCAGTACGACAAAACTGCTCTTTAACTTTGCAATGCAGCATCGAAGTTTTGCCGAGTTATCTCATGTCAGGTGCAGGAATGAAACATATTTTCTTACATCGTTTGCATTCCGGGTATGTTCATCTTTTGTAGATGCGAAATGCAAATAAGAGGTTTGTTTGTGTCCCCCAAAGGCACGATTGAAGACGACGGCAATGGATTCTTACAGGTCACTCTATTTTACCATGCAACCTTCTTATTTTGCCTTCATTCTTGTTTTTAGCATCTCGGTTTTCTTTAAGAAGACCCCAGGGTGCATCAGAATTAAAAGCAGATTTCTAGTCTCGGTCGAACCTTTGAATAAGTCACACCAACGCGTGACTTGCTTGACTTAACCTTCATGGACGTCATCTTGTCCGTTGCTTGCCACAATTGAGCTTATTCATCGGCACCACTACTCACGGTCGGTCCTGGGCCAGTCGGTCCTGGGCCAGTCCGTCCTGGGCCAGTCCGTCCTGGGCCAGTCGGTCGCCATCCTTGCTCGAGCAGTCGCGCAAGTCTTCTATCTCATTCGCACTGGGCGGCTGCGGTCGTCTTTTCTGTATTACGCTCCCAAAACTGCTGTTTCGATCAGCCCGTTGTCGGACATGCAGCAGATTTGGCCAAAGATACCTAGCTTGAAATCCATTGCATCTTACCTGTACATGCCGGTAGGTCGCATTTTGATCGACATCTCCTGTCTGGTATGCACCTGTTAATTTCGGCAATCGTGTTACTATTTATCCTCAATTGTTTTGCTGAATTGGATTGTGCCGAATGATGTTCTAAAAGCTCTTTTTTAACTATTCCTTATCAAGGATTTAGAAGGTGAATTTTTGGTTCCCTTGGTAAGACATCCCATAGCTTGACTCCCAGATACCGAATCGGAACCAGACCACGTCGAAGTGCATTTTGGCCGATCAGGTACTGACGTCAAAGGAGAAAACGAAGTGCCCCCAGCGCACGATAGTCACGTGCTAGAGTTCTGGTTGATGTCAGAAATTTCCTCACAGAAAAAGTGGAGGATTTTGCCAGCATCTGAGGATCACAAATCGAAGGCTCTGCCCATCGAAAGACAAAAGTTTGCACTGCTGAAAACTTCGCGCTTCTCAGTATTTAAAAGCCTATCTTCCTTCTGGTATAGCAAAAGGAAAGCAAACCTTAACGGCAGACAGCAGTGTTGATGTTTTAATGCTACTCAGAAGTATTTTTTGTCATCTTTGCTCTTGTTCTTGTAGGTCGATTTTGCGAACAGACTTGTTGGTGGCGGGGTAATTGGAGAGGTACTGACTGTTACGATCGAGTTATTTTCACATATCCGCCGTAATTCTTCTCTCATTCTCCACATATCACTTCGCAATCCAATGTGTTTGTTCAATTATGCCTCTCACTTTCGAAGGGATGCGTTCAAGAAGAAATCCGTTTTCTCATCTGTCCAGAATTGATTCTTTCACGGCTGTTTGTAGAAAGGTTGGATCCAAATGAAACCTTGCTGATTCGTGGTAAATACTCAAAACTCATTCATTCACCAAAGCCAAATCTAACTATCCTTCTATCTATCTATGCCTATCTATTCCTATCTATTCATATCTATTCCTATCTATTCCTATGTATCTATCTATCTATCTATCTATCTATCTATCTATCTATCTAGCTACTTACTCATCTATGAATCTGTCTGTCTGTCTGCCTGCCTGTCTGCCTGTCTGTCTGTCTGTCTGTCTGTCTGTCTGTCTGTCTGTCGTCTGTCTGTCTATCCATCCATCCATCCATCCATCCATCCATCCATCCATCCATCTATCCACCAATTCATTCAACCATTCATCCATCAATCCATTTATCTGTTTATCTTATTATCTCTCAATCCATCTATCCTCCTAGTATTCTTCCTTTAACAAGTATCTTTCTTGGTTCTACACTTGATAAAACCAGGCATATTCTGTGAGCTCTGCGAATAAATTGACGTATTTTGATCCCTCTATTTCGCAACGTTAAGCATAAGGTTGGTGATAATTCTTTTAATGATTGTTGTTGCAGGTGTTGAGCGATTCAGTGATTATAGTGGATACGCACAAACTTATAAATTCAAACAAGACTATGTCGATTTAACGCCTAGGTTGGTTTTTATTTGCAATCCCTATTTGACCAATATCCTTCCTACTAATCGATCAGGCAGTATTTTTGTTTCCATTTATTGATGCATTGATTTTTTGACTGAAAGATTGATTGAATGATTGGCTATTTGCTTCATTGCATGATTGATCGATTTGTTAATTGCTTGCCTGATTGATTGATTGATTGCTTGCTTGTTTTATCGATTGAATGATTAGGTGCTTGGTTGCTTGTTTGAATGGTTGGTCTATTGGTTGAGTTATTAATTGATTGATTGATTGATTGATTGATTGATTGATTGATTGATTGATTGATTGGTCAATGAATCGATGGCTTTATTAATTGCATTGATTAGTTCATCGATTGTTTGATTGATTGATTCATTGATGATTAATTAGTTCTTTTGAATATTCACACATCATCTATAACGATCTGTCTGGATGGTAGATTTCTAACCTCACGAAATGTCTCCAAGCTCTTTCCCATCGTCGTTTTGTCGGAGATCTTTCCATGTTTTACAGATGCTTTCACGGGCATTGCTCTCAGGAGATCAGGGAGATTATTCCTGTTCCTCAGAGGAGTTTCAAAACCATCAGAAGCTCAATTAATTCACACCCTTTCCAAGTTTCACTGCCTAATCCACGAACTCTATCAAACAAATAATAATTCATGCCAAGAACATGCAATTTATGGAACGTCTTGCCTTCTTGCTTTCCTGAATCTTACAGCTTGCCATCGTTCAAATCTAAAATCAATAAATTTGACCTGATCTCTCTCTCCTCTTAGCCTCTTGCTTTCTTCTTTCTTCCTTTCTTGGGGCTTTGTATAGGCCACCGTGGCCTTTCCCCAACATAACTTACTAAGAAAAACAAAGGGCTCCCCAGCTTTCGTTTCGAGTGTGGAACTCATCTTTACTTACGTCATAAATAGGCGATGAATTTTCTCATACGGTCGGTCATTTTTATTCAGTCTTATCGGGTCAGGCACAGCTGTCTGACTGGGTGATTAAGGAATGCTTTTGATCGATTCAATGAATGGTTGATTGATCGAAAATTTGATACCTGATTCATTCAGTATGTTGTGTTCTACTTTTCCATTGATATTGGGACACTCCTTTTGATATACTGTAAATTGTCGCATTTTCATTTCTATCCTTGCTTCTTTAGAGACCAATGGGGTCGACTGCATACAGAGATAGTTGCCATGGATGCCCACGTCTTTCATATTTACGCTCACCAATTCGAACCTTCAATGCTGAAAAGAGAGCTGAACAAGGTAACAAGTGACTTTGAGTCTGTCTGCTTCTTAGAAATTGTCGCGTGTGGATCAATCCTGACGTCAGCTTTTGGAAACTGCCATTCTAGATTCTACAAGTATATTCTCAACAGCACTCCGCCAATCGCTTCTCTGCGGTAGCCCTTAGCTCACTATCTGTTGTTTGCTCGTCTTATTTTGACTGGACTACGGCCCCGTTCACCTTGCTCGTATACCATTAATTAGGGATAAAAAGGTATCCGTTTTCCATTTGCGTTCACACTGCTTCGCTATTGTTGCACTGTGCTGTTTTGTGATGAGATGAGTCTTGGGCTTTGTTGTGTGTGTGTTGTGCCAGCTTAACTTATGGATCATCGTTGCAAAGATTCAATTGTTGGACCCAGTCGTAATGAAGAATAGATGGCCATGTGTTTTAGTGATACCAATATTACCAGCAATCCCCTTTTCCTATGGTCGTGATTGTCGTGTTGTGCTACAGCTGTTGTAGTTCAAGCTGAGTAGTGTTGTAATTCGTGTGTGTGTCTTACTAACTGATCGCGTGGACTAGTATTGTTTGATTCCATCATAATGGGGATTAAATGGTCGCTTGTCTCTTCCGCTACGGTCGGCTCAGATGATTGCACCGCTATTTGTTTTCGTTTAATGCTAAGGATGAAAACATTATTGAGGTTTCAAGCCATTGAATTTCTCCTTCACGCAAATGGTAAATTCATTCCTTACGTAAGCTTGGAAATAATTCAAATTCAAAAATGCGTTTCTCTGCGATGCCGAAATTTGAATACACTAGTAAGCTTTGAAACAGTAATAAGTAAAGACACCTTTTTCCATCAATATCGATCTTGTCATAAATCCAATCTATTAATTAATCAATCAAGCAGTCAATCTGTCAATCACATTTATTTAGGGAAGCATCAGTAAATCAATCAGTCAATCACGTAAACATATGTCAAATGATCCAATCATTCAATCGGACATTAAGTGCATCATCGAATCAAATGTTAAATCGTTTAATGGATTGTTTCATCATCAAATGAACCATTTTTTGCTTTTTTCAACTAATTTAGGCGTATTGTGCTTTTCATGCATCCAACCCTCCAGATTATCTTCCTGCCATTGCGACGGGTAAGTGTTCAGTCTTTAAATTTTTGTCGGTAGAATCACTTTGGTCGTTTGTTTCTGATCCTGGTCTCATCGAGAAACACCCATTCAAAATATCTAGTGGGGCGAGGGGGCTCGACAAACGGGATGACGTTGCTATTTACCAAATGAAATCAAGTCATAGAGACATTGTCACCCCAACGTGCGTTTTTATAGAGAATTCTCCCGAGAAACGAAGTTAAATTTCATATACATTTTTTGTTTAGCCCCGATTAGCCTCCTATTCACATGCCTTGTGTAGAGTAAAAGGCATTGGCTCTCAGCATTACAAAATGCTGATCTTCTGCAACCACACCCTACCTACTATTCTTAATGCCCTGTCTCCCCGTCTCATTTCAGGTAACTGGGGTTGTGGGGCGTTTGGTGGGGACGCAAGACTGAAGGGTAAGTGCTTCATATTTCATATATATTGCGTATCTTTCATTTTTAGTTCTTTTAAGGATTCTTTTGAGGGGAGTCGCCCTTCATCATAAGCTGTTTTTCTGGCAAGAAAACTTGCCACAGTTTATGATAAAGAATGCAGTAAGTTGAAACTCCGTTAATGAAATCAATCTATAAAACCCTATTTGCAATGATTAAAACTTACGTGCAATGATTTCAAAATGGGCAATTGACGATGATAAGGAAGAAATCCCTATCGCTAAATAGTTTCGTATAACTATACAGGGAGGATGCCAGCTGAGAGGCTAGACCGCAGTCTTGCACTTCGATAGGAGAAGACCTATGGCAATTGTTTAATCATTTCTTGGGTAACCCAAGGTCGGTCGGTCGGTCCTTTTATTAAGAAGACTTTAAAATGAAGCTTTAATTTTGTTCGTATGCTTCGTTGATTTTTTTCATGCACTGTTTCATTTGTTCTTATCTGCATTCATTCATTCATCCCTTCATTCGTATTTTCAATCCTTCAATCATTTTTTCTATCATTAATTCATTCATTCATTCATTCACGAATTCATTCAGTTGTCAAATTGTTACTTATTTATTCATTCCCTCGTGGATTCATTCACCCTTCCAATCATGTGCTTGCCAGTTCTTTTCTGCTTTCACTTTTTTTAACAAATTTGTCACAATCAATCGTTATTTTCATTTATTTTCCAGCTTTAATTCAGCTGATGTCCGCCGCTGCGTCCTCTAGAGACACTATCTACTTCACATTTGGTGATACTGTAAGTGGGAATTTTTATGTTCTTGTCTATCTGTTTATATAAATATTATATTTCTCCATGATATTACGGCTCTTGTCTAACTGAATAACTTTAAGGTCAGGGGGAGAGAGGATTGGCAAGGTCATATCAGTTCCCTTCCTTAACCCCTCCCTTCACCCCTCCCTTCCCTACCCTAAACCATCGATGCACCCCAATTTGATTCTATTATTTCCTATTGAATTTCGTAACCCCTGATTTTGTCATTAATGGATGTGCTCTTGGTAAAAATTTAGAAATGAACGAATCGCCTGCAGTGGCGTAATGCTTTCCTGAATCCTCCTTGCTTTCCTGAATCTTGCAACTTGCCATCTTTCAAATCTAAGATCAACAAACTTGATCCGATCTCTTTCTCCTCTCCGCCTTTCACTTTCTTCTTTCTTCCATTTTCGGGGCTTTGTATGATGACCTTTCCTCGACATGATTTATTAGAAAAACAGCGATTGAGTGAATCTCTTAAAATTTGATCGCTATACCAGGGAAATTCTTTTTGCTCAGGTGGATCGTCAAATCTAACATTAACTCCCTCGGTTGATTAATCGCACAGTCCAGCTTAAACAAACTGTGCTACTCTTACGCTGAGTGGATGAAGATTGGTATCGAACCCTAAACCTTGAAAGTCGTACTCTATTGCTCTGCCAACTAAGGAACCGGCCCATATCAGCGCTTTCTTGAAGAGCATTGATACTAAATGTTTAATGAGCCAAAGCAAGTCTTCCTTTGGGTTCTTACTGAGGTACTGGATCTGCTGAAGCAATTACCTGACTTTCCATGATATAAACAGGAAGCCTCTACCTTCCCGGAAATAACCATACTGACACTGGAGATGTTGCCAGCTTTTGATAAAACACTGTATATTTTGTTACTATACCGTAATTCTTTGCATTTCCGGTGCCTTGGTTGAAAAACCAAGCAGTTCGGCTTAACTCGCATAGGGCCTTCTCATATTAGCCGGCTCACGGAGCCAGCTCACTTAGCGAGATTCCGCCTAACCCTCATTTCCCATACAAAATGTGTTTCATTTTTATACATGAGGAAACGGGCTGGCCCGCTAAGTGAGATCTCACCTGAGCACTGCCGCAATATCGGTAAGCGGGCTGGAAAATTACCCACTACGCGAGCGAGTGCAGTTTTGGCAAGCCGTCGAGCAGAATAGCAGCGTCAGTGTCAAAGGAAACGCTTCGATTGGATGCGGAGATGGTTGAAGAAATAATTGATTGTTTGCTAGAATTCAAGAGCACTGTGGAATGCAAAGGTTTGAACTTTGATGGGGATCAGCCAATGCAAAAGTTGACCAGTCTTCTCACGTGACTATTTCCATCCCGGTAGGCGGGCTAGAATTTCTCATATGAACAGATTCCGAAATGCGTCTCGCTAAGTGAGCTGGCTCGGTAAGCGGGCTCATATGAACAGGTCCATACTCGATAAAGGTCTTGGGAAGCACCTTGCTAGAAAGGTGCCACCGTGAGCCACATGATTGTGAAGTAGAGTGGATTGTCAGTTCTTTTCCTCAGAGAAGCTGCCTGCTGTACCCATTATATCAGCTACCTCTATGGTTGAGAACCATGCTTGTTATCAGAACTATAATATTTTCTTTAAACTTCATTTTGATATATAAGCTAAACAAAATACAAATGTCTGTAATAATAAGTCATTTGTATTCGGCTGACCTAATTACAGGTATTTCTAGTATAAAAATAAAATAAAATGAATGAGTGAATAGAATAATAAAATGACGAATGAAAGAACAACTTTGATAAGAAGAATTTAAGGTTGAAAGAAGACTGTTAGTAGGATAGGAGGTCTGGGTTAGTCCAGGGTTTATTACTAACCTAAGCTGTTGCTTCAGCTGCTTGTTATCATAGCTATAATATAATGATAATGACAATGATAATAATTGTCCTAATAAATTATCCTGATAGGTTATCCTGTGTAAATATTCGTACTGGTACTGGTATTATTATTATTTTCATCGTTATAAAATAATTCCTTGTTAACTTCCCCACCAAAAGACTTCACTGCGAAAATCGTGCAGGATTTAATTGTCAATCCCCGACCCAATTCAGTGACGATGCAGTTATCTTAAAGGCCCGGGTCATGAAAGCAAGAGGAAATGAACTGTATAGCTACGTTACGTGTTTTCTAAGTAAGGACATGCACAGATGTTCAGAAAAATGAGAAAAGAGGAATTTGCATATCAGCTTCCGTAGAAAATTCTTGTAGCTTAGTGAACGACTTCTGCTAAGCTCAATGTCGAGTAAGTGCCTATGAGCCCTGGGGATATATGGCGCTATAGAAGCGGCTGCATTATCATTATGAGTAAACCATCTGGAGCATAGTATCAAGGGGACATGCTCGTTCAATCGACAAACATGCAGTGAATCTTGAAGCTGGAGCTTGCCAATGACGTATTTCACTCTTTTTCTCTCTCTCTCTCTCATCAGAATCTAAGCAAGGACGTGCAAGATTTTCATGCATTTTTACTGGAGAAAAAAGTGACAGTTGGAGATCTGTGGAAATTGCTGCGGAATTACGAAAGAGATCTAGCCAAAAAGGACACCCACATTGAGCTGTATCCATACCTCAGGAAGTGTTTCGCAAGATCTGTCTCTGATTCCCTTGTCGCTAGTACGTATGAGGATGGAACTGATGGCCAAAGTCATAGTGCAGTTGATGGTGTAATAGATGGCGCACATGATGGCACAAGTGATGGGACACGTGGTGGCCCCAATGGTTGCGGGACGCAAGATGGTGGCTCCTTTTCAGTTGATATTGAAAATGAGCCTCTTGGATGTGCCCCAGGGGAGGCAAATATTGACGTATCTCCAGACTATAGGATGGATACACCCTAGTGAGAATCTGATACATTGAGACATTTTTATATCAAAGCTAGTGTAACATGCTAGTTTTATCCGTGATTGCTTCTATTAAAGTTGCTTTTTAAAGATGACCTCAAAATGTGCTGTTCTTTTTTACTTCCTAGAGTATTAAACAGTTTTTCAGTTTTTTTTTGCTAATTTTTTTCGCTACTCTTTGGTACGTTTTGTAGTTGCCTTTTCAGCATTTAGAATCGAAACAGGCTGTTCTGTAACTGTCGTCCATCTCATGCATCCATTCTAACTCCCGTGCTTCAGCGATTTCCTGAATGGACATACTTTTCAGTTTTTTGCGCAACAGTGCACAAATCTCATTGATCTGATTTCGCCAGCTTCGATACTTTTTCATGCGCAATGCTCGCCGAAGTTGCTAAGGAGGTTTAGACCCAGTGCGAGTGCGAGTTCGAGGGACCCCCGCGTAGTTCAAAACTCGAAGTCGCACTAGATTTATGACCGTTTAGATTTCCTCGACATAAACAAGCGTTCAAAATGGCGGAAGCTTGAACTGCTGCAGTGTTGCTTTATGTTGAGGACATTTTGATGAAGACGAATTGTTATCAGTGGCACAACGGGAAACAGAGGGAATTGCTCCAATGTACCCCCACTTGGCTTATGAACGATCCAATTTAGCCAACGTTACTGACGATTAAGGTTTCGCGGAATTCCGCTTTCACAAGAAAGACATAGCACGATTGGTTACCGCTTTTCGCTTGCCCCCTAAATTTATCTGTAGAAATGGAACTACGGCTTTCGCAGATGAAGGATTGTGTATGCTTTTGCGGAGGCTTGCCTTTCCATGTCGGTATAGCGACATGATTCCAAGATTTGGCAGAATCAAACCTGAAGTTGGTTTAATTGTGCACACTGTCCTGAGGTACATATGCACACAATTTGAGCACTCCCTGTCCAGTTTTCAGCAAGAATGGTTGCACCCATTAATCTCACCGAATATGCAGTGACAATTCATAAATAAATGCCATGCCCTGGACAACTGTTGTGGATTCATCGACGGAACAGTTAGGCCAATCTGTAGGCCAGGTGAGAATCAGAGGGTTGTCTACAATGGTCGCAAGCGTGTTCATGCCCTTAAGTAGAAATCCGTAGTTGCTGCCAATGGCCTGATCACAAATTTATATGGGCCTGTGGAAGGAAGAAGCCATGATGTAGGTATTCTCCGTCGATCCGAATTACTGCAAAATTTAGAGCAGTATTGTAATAAAGCAGATAGAATTCCATTGTGCATTTATGGAGATCCTGCATATCCAGTGAGGCCTCACCTTCAAGCACCGTATAAACATAACAATTTGTCAGATGCAGAGAAGGATTTTAACAAAGCAATGAGCAGTGTAAGGGTATTAGTAGAATGGGTGTTTGGAGAGATAACCGAATATTTTGCATTCATTCATTTTAAGAAAGCTCAACAGATTGCTTTGTCAGAAGCTGGAAAGATGTACAAGATCTGTGCATTGCTACGAAACGCAAGGACATGCTTGTATGGTTCTTTAACAAGCACATTTTTTGGTATAGACCCTCAAAGGCTTGAAGATTATTTTTCTGTTTGGATATGAGACGCTATGTAAAGCCTATTGGTATGTTATTGGTCTATTTTTAGTAAATAATTTAATGTTCCTTCGCATCATCTATTGAATAAACATTAAATCATAATCAAGTTGCACAGACACCATTTTTGCACATTCTTAAAGAGCTCTGCAATCTGCCCCAAAAATTGCATATTTTGTTGCTGCATTGCAAGCAACATATTTTTCATGAAATTGTGATTCTCCATCATCATTTTTTGTTGACATTCCCTCTCAAGTCTCCTTTCATTTTAATCTTGCCCCCTCAATTTTGCATCTCTTTCTGACATTTCTCTTTTAAGATTGATGCCCTCTTGAAAGGCAGCGAGGATCTCTGTTGACTTTCTTCCTCTGCTTCTTTTCGCTTTTTTGTCTCGCTGTGGGTTGCAGTGGCTTTTCTTCTCATGTCCAGTGCCTTTTCTTTTTCATTATTCCCCCTTTCCTTCCCTTTATCATTCGTTTCATTTTTTGTTCTCTGTGCCTCTTCCATGCCTTCGTCTATATCCGTTAGGCCCATAGACACTTCGTCTAATTCAAAGCCTTGAATACCCGAAGCTCTTGTCTCCGCCCTCCCATTATTTTTAAATTTCTCGTAAAGTTTGAAAGACCTGTCTCTTAAAGCTCGAATTGCCACTTTGAGCACTGGTTGTTCCAACAATTTAAGATTCTTTGTTACAGTTCTCCAAATACTGGTAAGGTAACCAGCCGGTTTGTAATCTTCTACCGGTGTTCTCTTGGGGAGAGGAGCCGACAGGTGACGCTGTTGAGTCATTCAAAACCTTCATAACCCTGAAATGAGGACACGACAAGGCGGGTGAGGTCGCCTTCAAATAAACCTAGTCCTAGTGTTGGGCGACAGCAATACTAGCACCTGTAGCTGGCGGAAGAGCCAAACTGTAAGGTCAACGGTGACTGCAGGACCGCAAGGGGAATTCCAGTGATCCTGAGTTGGCCCTTGTACTGCGAAAGAAACTCACCAATCCGCAACTGAACCAGCGCGGTGTTTTAAGGTTCAATCCCGCATCAAGAATACACTCAATACAAAAAATCGGCCCTCAGCCCCGGCAGCTGAAAGGCAAAGGGTGCTAAGAATCCCCGGGTACCCCTTCACCCCAAACAAAACTTCGACTATAATGTAAGAAAAATGAAAGACAGAGAGAAGGAAGAAGAGGTAGAAAATGAATTAAAAGACTTTAATTGGGAAATCATTGGACTGGCAGAGACGAGGCGAAAGGAGAACATCTAGAACAACTAGACAGTGTGCATATACTATGCACTAATGGAACGGACGCCTTCAGAGGGGCTGGCTTTGTAGGGAACAAGAGCATCGAAGACAGAATAGTACAATATAAAGCAGAGAGTAGCAGATTCGCATCGACTGAAAATCAACAACAGATACCAACTTCAAACGATACAAGTTTATACACCAACACCCAGTCACAGCGACTAAGAGTTAGAAGGAGTGTATGAAGAAATCGCGATTGTAGTCAAAAAGAGCAATAGCCATTTCAAAATCATCATGGGCGATTTAATGCAATGGTAGGGAAGAAATGTCGAAGTGACCGAGAAACGGTCGGGCATTTTGGCTTAGGAGAAAGAAATGAACGAGGAACGAGGCCTGTGCAGTTTGCAAAAACAGAGAAACTGAAGATTGCCGATACCTTCTACAAGAAGAAAAAGAACAGGAAGTGGACTTGGAAAAGCTCGGATAGAACAACAAAAAATGAAATATATCAGGTTCTGACGAGCAAAAATATCATCCGGAATGTGGATATAATTCAGAGATTTAATATTGGAAGTGATCACAGAATGGTGAGAGCAGCCATCAAGATTAACACAAGATTAGAGAGACAATAAATGACAATAAAAAGAACCAAAAATGCCAACACTGAAACCTTACTGAAAAAAGAAAATGAATTTCAACTGAAATTGCAAAACCGCTTCGAGGTGCTACGAGATTAAGCTCAAGTAGACGAAATGGCTAGAGACATGGCAGAAGCCATCAAGACATGCGCACTAGAAATAGCTGGAGCTGATGTGAAAGGAAAGATGAAAAGCTGAAGCCAGATACAAAAGACCTACTGAAAGAAAGAAGGATCATGGCAAACAAAGTTATGAATACCAAGGAGAAAACTGAGTACAGAGAATTGTGCAAGACAATCAGAAAGAGAATGCCACCGAGAACACAAAACCGGAAAAGTAAAAGAAGCGATCGAGATAAGAGAGGATTGAAGAAAAGCTAGCAACCAAGGACGCAAAGTATTAATACCATCATTGAAAGAACAAGATGGAACAACTACCACCAATAGAGAAAGAATTCTTGAAAGATGTGGGGAGTTTTACGAAAATCTGTACAATGACACAGCGTTCAACATTAAGAAGACGAAAGCACAGGAAGTGCCACCCATCTTAGACTGTGAAATAGAAAGAGGCATTAAAAGCATGAAAAACAATAAGGCACCAGGAGAAGATCAAATTGTGATAGAAATGCTGAATGCAGGAGGGGAAATTGTTCGCAAGAAACTAGGAAAGCTATTCAATGAAGTGCTTACAAAAGAGCAAATCCCAAAGGAGGGGAAAACGCCATCGTCGCCCTAATATTAAAAAAGGGAGACAAGAAAAAACTTGAAAACTATAGGCCAATAAGCCTGCTATCCCAAGTCTACAAAGTCTTTATGAAGATCCTCAAAAATCATCTCAACCAAACATTAAATGAAAATCAACCACCCGAATAATCAGCTTTCAGGAAAAGTTTCTCCACTACCGACCAACTACACTCAGTAGTACAAATACTTGAAAGAACGAGTACAAAATACCACTGTACATGGCATTTGTAGATTACGAGAAAGCCTCCGATTCGATTAAACACAATTTAAGGCACTTAAACAACAGGCCGTACGAAATGAATACGTCAAAATCTAAAAGGAAACCTACACTGGTTGCAGAGCACAAGTAAGAACAGAAACATTGAGCAGAAAGGTCCAGATCTGGCGAAGGGAGCTCGACAAGAGACACGTTAACACCAATCATGTTTACACCAGCACTCGAAGAAATATTCAGAAAGATGGAAACCGAAACAGGAATAAACATCAATGGAGAGAGGCTAAACAACATGAGATTTGCGGACGATTTCATCCTGTTTGCACAAACAGAAGAGAAGCTTAAGGTACCAATAAGTGAACTAAATACAGAAGGCAAAAGAGATGCAATGAAGATGAATAAAAGAAAAACTATGATAGTGTGCAATGACATAGCGAGAAGAAGAAAAAGAAATGGAATTTCAATAGATTGAGAGCAGCTTGAAGAGGTAGAAGAATGTAAGTAATTAGGACGACTTCTAACACCAGCAAATGAAATGTCCCGAGAGGTAGATGAGAGGGTTACAGCAAGCTGGAAAAGATTTGGTCCATAGAGCGATTTTTTAAGAAACCAAAACCTACCAATATGCTTGAAAAAGAGAATCATGGAAACGGTCATACTACCAGCAATGACTTATGGTGCAGAAAAACATGGTCGTTAACAAATCGTCAGAAGAGTGAGTTGGCTGTCGCAGAAAGAAGCATGGAAAGAGCAATGCTTGGAATTATAAGAAAAGATAAAGTAAGAAACGAGCAAATGACGGCAAAGACCAAAGTAGAAGATATCACTGAGAGGAAGCAGAAAAGAGCAAAGTTCAGTGGGCACGACACCTCGCCCGGATGAACCCCAACAGATGGGCCAGGAAAGTAACAGAATGGACGCCAAGGCAATGAAAAAGAAGATCAGGAAGACCAAAGCGGGGTGGAGAGATGAAGTCGAGAAAAAGTTGGTACCAGGTGGATGCAGGCGGCTCAAAACCGGAACGAGTGGAAAATATTGTGGAGGCCATCTGCCAGCTGTGGCATGACAGGCTGACAGAAGAAGAAGAAGAAATTCTCCAAGCTTGCCCCCTTTCCTTTTTCTGTGTTTATGAACGCATGGCTCAACGAGAAGGACTTCCCTAGTGAGACATACATCGTGCTCATCCTTGCGAATAAATAACTCCCTTGGTGATGTTATTGCTTTCCCCAACATTTTGATTTTGATAAAGCTATTCGAAGTTAAAAATATCTGGCTTCAGGTAACTCATCCTTCTCACTGCGAGATTTGGTTGAAAACTCGAACTGGACGAATGTGAACATCTAATGTGGTGTTGCTCACGGCTGCAATAGGGCACTCCGGCCGACACGGCAGACTCAAATCTCGGGTGACAGGACAATCGTAAAATTCTGCTTTTAACGCGCCGCAATCAACAAACAAAGGTAGCAGTCAAACCAAGAACGCTCTTTTCCTCCTATTTAACTAATTTTCGCATCTTTTCAGCGCGTGGGAACCACTCAATTGCAAGTTGTTTACCCATAGACTTAGGCCTAATCAAAAAGTTCTCGCCATTATCAATTTCACCGACGTTCCGGTGCTGCAGTTTACTGTTGACAGAAAATCAATAAAAGAAAGAGAGAGCAAGTGCAAATCAATCGTAAACACAAGTACTTCTCTAAAACATTTCGCAAGCAGGTACCAAGAACAGAACTTTTCTTTCGTGGTTTCATAACCGAACTAAAAGTATAAATTGTCTTTTTAGATTTACTCGAATTTGTCTCAATCCACAATGTTGCTATTCAGAAACAATTTGGCTTCTTCGATATAGCCTGTACAATTTTCATAGCATCTTTATTGTATCCAATCATTTTTTTTAAAAGACTTTATATTGATATATTAACTTAACATGCAAATATCAATCCCTCTAATAATGGGCAATTTCTATATGGCTGGGCTTTCTGCAAGTATTTCTTGTGGAGAAAAAACGAATTTGTAAGTAACGAAAAAACTGGAGAGAGGTAACTTGTTTTAATGAGAAGAACTGAGGGATAAAGGAAAACTGTTTTTAGGATGGCAGGTCTGGTTTAGTCCAGGGTTTCTTGCGCATGCATAATATATGATAAGTCGTGCGAATGACTATGGTCGTTAATTTAGTAATGATGTAGTTTTTATGTGCTTGTCAATGGTTAGATCGCTGCACATCTGAATGAACGAATCGCAAGACTGTCCAAAGATTCTTAGGGAACCTATGTACGAGCTAACAAATTTAACGTAGCAGTATTTTTATGTTATGTCATTCAGGAGGTAGCGATATTTTGTAAACTTCCTACCAATGTTATTGTTAAGGTTGTCTCAAGGCCAATGCTGAATTCTAAAACATAGAGACTACTAGAGGGAATTGAGATGAGCATGTTAGGACACAGGTCGTCACCAGTGACGAGAGAAGGTGAAAGATATCGTGGGAGGTCTGTTACGTTTTGAGGTTCGAGGAGGATCAGAAAATGACAAGCATACTATTCGACTGACAGATATGAGTAAATCCAAAATCAGAAGAACTTACCTTTATACACCTTGTTTGTCTTTGTTAACGACCTAAATAATTGTTCCTTTTGATTATATTGAGATTAAAAAAGTACAAGACAGAATACAATAAGAATGCAATAAAGTTTTAATGCGATAAGTGCTAATGAGTTGTTTACAATTAAGGATAAGGTGCAGGGCAGAATTCAATATTAGTTTGAGTCCTGCCATGAGATGCACACGCCACACAAGCAACAGGTCGACATAGAAAGATACAATAATGATAAAAATATTACCGTATTTATACAGGATAAAGTTTCTGAGCAAATGCTGTTATCCGTCAAGGACCTGTGTAAATTATACTAAATTATGCACATGTTGCTAAGAGAAAAAAGACAAAAGGATTAATGAAATAAGTAAAAAAGATTGAATATAATTTCGTTAATGTCAGAAGCTTTATCAAACTGACACGGGCTCGTCCCGGATTAGTCTTAACCCATGTTAGATTTTGCAATGTGGACGCAACCCATCTTGGGTCCATCCCTGGTTAAACTAACCCTTCTTTAGATGGTTTCGACCCTGGGAAAACTCAGGTTAGTTGAGTGAAAACCCAATGCGAATTAGGGCAATGATCCAAGTCATGAAGTGGCCTGGATTGTCAACAGATCCAAGAGTGTTTCGTGCTTTGCTAAGTTAGACTCATTGCTAGTTCTGCAACGTATAGATCGAATCTTCTGATTTCCAGGAAGCCCTCAAATGTGTCATTACCCGTGGGAATCCCCTTTGCTTAGAAATGTTGCTTGTTTTCTTGGAAGTCGTCCGCTTGCAAATAAAGCAGAAATTTTTGTAAGACTGTTGTTATTTTCTTGAAGAAGGTGCTGTCAAGTAGTTGATTTTCCGTGAGGTAATTTCTTTTTATTTCAAATCATGGGTTGTTTTCAGGTTGGCTTTGACGTATTTTTCCATGGTTCTAGTTTTGCAGGCATCTTGAGCGGAAGACAGGTCTGTGATAAACTTTAGGCCTTGCACATAGCTGATGTTGATAGCCAATTTCGCAAAACATATGCTTCTTAAGCTCGAGAAATTAATGAGCTGCTTAAATGTTTTTGCTCGTCTGAGGAGAAACGAATAATTTTTGACAAAGCATTTCTGATTCTATTTCAAGCACAAGTAAACCGAAATATTAAAGGATTGTGTAATGGCAGACGATTCAAGCTGTGATCAGTGCCCGGAGAGTGTAAACTACCACTTCACTCGACAATGCAACTACAAATGTGGCTTCTGCTTCCACACAGCCAGAACGTCTTTTGTGCTGTCTGTGGATGAAGCTAAGCGAGGGCTGAAAATGCTCAAAGATGCTGGCATGGAAAAAATCAACTTTTCTGGGGGTGAGCCGTTCTTGCATAAGCGAGGAAAGTTCCTAGGGGAGCTTGTAAAATTTTGCAAACAGGAGATTTCTGTCCCCAGTGTGAGCATCATTTCAAATGGGAGTCTGATCACGGAGAGATGGATGGCAGAATTCGGAGAATATGTCGACATATTGGGAGTCTCCTGTGATTCATTTGATGAAAATGTAAGTATTCACTCAGATAAATATCGATAAAATATCTGAGGAGTGACGTGCTATACAACAAAATGCATGGTATGGCTTTTTCATGAAGATATCTGTGTGGAGGAATAGAAAGAAAAACATCTCCAACGAGCACCATAGCTTTTCTTTTACACTTCTCACCGTATAAAACATGGTTTTTAATGCATGGATATAAAAGGCGTTCCGCCCATGATATGCCTCAAGTTCATTGCCAAGCAATTTCTATGCAACGAACATTTGATAGATGCCAAAGATTGCCCAAAAGGTATCTAGTAGCGTGGAATTGCAGCTTTTGCGTCATCCTTTGTACGTCGGACAAAATTATTAGCTGGTCGTATTCAATTCTATCCGGTTACGTGAAGATCCACGCTGCTATTTTATTTTGAGAGACGTTTAGAAAATAACGCATTTGTTAACAATTCTTTTCAGACCAATGAGAAAATTGGGAGGCATACGCGGGGAAAGAACCACCTAGAGACAATGAAGCGGGTTCGTGGCTGGTGTGGTAAATATGGTATAATGTTCAAGATAAATTCAGTCATAAATGCGTTTAATGTGGAAGAGGACATGAGTCACGGCATCTTGCAGTTAAACCCAGTTCGTTGGAAAGTTTTTCAGTGCTTGAAAATCGACGGTGAAAACTACGGGGAGGGGTCTTTGAGGAAAGTGGAAAAATTCCTGATAACCGACGAGCAGTTTCGATTGTTTCTTGAGAGACACGACGATGTTCCACAACTTGTGCCAGAATTCAGTGAAATGATGAAGAGATCATACTATATCGTGGACGAGTACTTTCGCTTCCTTGACAATGGCACTGGAAAAACCTCGCAATCAATTCTTGACGTTGGCGTCGAGGCTGCAATCCAGCACAGTGGCTTCATCGAGAAAAAGTACCTAGACAGAGGTGGTAGGTATGACTGGAGCAAGAAGCCTGTCTGCGCAGATACAGATCTCTCATGGTAGAAGGACAGCTCACTAGAGGTGAACTAATGCGGATCAAACAATCCTCATCGAATTTGTTTATTATATTAGGTATCGAGCATTTTCCGTTGGTTGGACCATCACTGTTGTAATTATTATTATTATTATGTTCGATGCTGTTGCTGTTTTGCTCATGTTGTTGTTGCGGCTTGGGAAGGAGATCTAGATCGGAAAAACCACGTGTTGATGCAAGATCGAAGAACGAGCAGAATAGCTAGATTGGAAAGGAATTAACTGCTTCGTATAATACCGTAAAACGAAATATTAAGATAAGTTCATTACGTTTTGATTCATTAACGATGCACAGTATTCTCTATAGATCTACTTGTTCCTGTTTGAAAGGTTGCAGTCTCTTTTTGTGTCGTGCTTTGCCTATCCATCGGAAGTTCGGAATCTGCCCTGGGATTTACAGCCCCACGAATAGAAGAGAGGGATATTTCCGACAATCACTAGCCTCTGGCACTTAAGCTCTTAGCGTATCAAGCAAACCTGTATGAATATTGATTTAATTAATGTATTCATTATGATTATCATAATGATCCTTGCTACCCTATTTTGGTATTCAACTGAATGAATTTGTGAAGCAAAGTGTATCTATTATGAGTGTCATGAACGTTGGAATTGTGGAGGAGGTCCGGGGGGTTGGGGAGAGAGAAGTAGCACGAAGGAAGGAAATATGGTAGTTTTTTACGCACGAGTCTATGATATATACAACACGTAGAGCGTACGAAGGGGAGTTTTTATGGCGAAAATCTTTCTACGACGCGGAAAGGAAGGGATTCTGACCATATGAGCTGAAGCACCATCTACCGTCCCATCCAGGAACTGCGTTGCAGGATCACATTGACGCTCTGAAGGAGCTTTACTCTTGCAATTGCATCTTAGGCTGACCTTTCATGGATAAAAACATATTTCTTGCAGGTTATTGAAAGTTGTCCACTTAAAGGTTTGCAAATCTTTTTCTCTAAAATTCATTTCAGACAGGCCCTCTGTTGATAGCATTTTTATTGTTAGCGAATTCAATCAACCTGTGAAGGTTAAGTATTTTTAATAGAAAAATAATAATAATGATTTCGAATCTTTATACTGGATGAAACGCTTCAGCTTTAGATCAACTTTTATAAATGTGTGTCCAGTGCTTGTGACCTCAGAATTACATCTGAGTACTCATTTACTGACCTCGGAAGGATAAACAGCTGAGTTTACTGTTGGCTTGTGGCCTTAGATTTCTCCTCTTCTTTGTGGTATTGTGTAAGCCACAACCTTTCCCCGATATGACTTAGTAAAATAAGCATTTATCAGCTTCTTAATAAAGGAAATCTACCGTCGAGTCTATTCTTTGAAAAGTAACTAAGGGATTTCTGTCGTTCATGGCAATGGTCTTGCCGGGTGAAAGAATGCATTCATTTGTTTGTACCAAACCCTCTTTAAGAAACCGTGCAATCGTTTTTCCAAAAACGGAAGAAACTCTTGTTCAAGATTTTTCCATGAGCTGAGCAAATTACTAGCGTTTTGCTTTTATGTAATCAAACTCTATAACTTTAATTTTCCTTGTCAAACTGGAGCTTCTCTGTCATTTAATTTCTTGCAAGACATAATCTTTTAACTTGATTTCAGCTACAAGGTAGCGATACCGGTCCTTGAATGATGACAGACAATTTGACCCCATAGGCAACTCAACCTGTTGGAATATCCATCATCAACATGGTGATGTCTCTTCAATATCCATAACATAATTTGTAAATTCGCCTTTGCAGAAATCATCTTGTTGCCAGGAACTGCTTGGTTCCCGTGGCTTCTTCTTCGAAGAGATTTTTCCCTTTTTCTTCAGGTACTTTTAGATCTCAGCCTTTGTGCACAATCCCTCTTTTATTTGCTCCCATTTATCAATGGAATGACGAATCGCATTTCACGTAATTCTGTTTGCTTCGCTGCTGCCAAGGAACTAACAGCCATATCATATTTCAATCTGTGCGTTTTCGTGGAGGCCAGGCGGTGATCACTCTCGTGTTTCGTGATTGTGCTCGAGATCCAGCCTTCCCTGCAATCACAGTTGTTCCACACGCGTATGTCACCAATCTGGACCTTTCTCGTCTCGGAACTTGACGGCCTCAGAACCAACTCTCGATGGAATTCTTAACAGAAATGAGTGAGCGCCACCAATCAACCCATCAACTCGATTGAGAGGTATTCATTTAACACATCTTTTAGACTTTCACTTGATAATCTGATTTAAAAGAAAGAGTTTTTTGTTCATAACCTCAAACATCGTCTTTATTTAGCTGTTCAACACGAAATTCTTCTAAGTGATACTGCTAAGGGTTAAGGCCAAGTTAAGATCTAGCGAAGGGGGTAGAGAGAAGGGATCGTCATTAGGGTTAGGGTTAGGGTTAGGGTTAGGACAGAGTACAAGGCCTCAACTACGGTTAATGTCAACTTCTTGAAACGGTAGGGGGAGATGAATTGCATTTTTAGGTCAGGGCACATGTACTATGCTGAAACCCCCGGATTGAGCCAGACTCATTCCCTTCCTGAATGCCCTCTATCGACAAAACATTATATGGACTCTTGGTGTAAAGCTGGGGGTAAAGTGTGGCGATCATAGGAACTGGCCAGCATTCCTCGTATTGCTCAGGATGGCTCTCATTTTTTTATATATATATATTCATATAGAATAATTTACAACAATAATCACATTCTACTAAACCTATCCAAAACTACTAGACAACACCACAGGAACAATACCGAGGGGAGCGAAAAAACAACGACTACCCCAAGGCCAAAAACATGAAGACAAACAGCATTAAACTAAAATTACAGGATGCACTACTAGATTCTGTCGCGCATTAGATGTTGGATCGGGGTTAGGATGAAAAAATGGAAGGTAACGAGCTCAAACTCGTCCTTGATGTTAGATGAAAAAGGATCTGACATCTAATATGAAACAGAATTTACAAAGGAAGAAACAAGATAACATTAATTGGCTGTCATTTACTTGGAAGGTGCTCGCATCGCTTACGTGACTCCATGTCTCCCTACCTCAAGGCACTGGCTCAAAGCCA